>JASVEL010013047.1:0-99883 GCA_032618575.1 Nicotiana noctiflora
TGGCCTCATCCTCATTTGTCCCATGGTGACGACTACCTTTAGCCATTGTAATCCTTTTTATCTAATTTAGAGTATGCCAACAAGCTCCGAAAGTCAAAATGAAAAGCTGCTAAATATCGCTATAAAAAATGACAAAAGTGCAAAGAACTTTTTATATGGATCCATAGAATGGAAAAACTTGAAATCCCTCCCTATTTATAGCGGGCCAGTACACGGAATTCGAAGAGGTAAGTGTCAGAAAAGTAGGCGGGAAACCGAAACGTCAAATCACCTTTTGGCCTGCCTCGGGAGCAGTTGCTATCATGACGCATGCCGTCAGCAAACGACAGCTTAAAGAACCTGCCACGTATGCATATACGGATAGATCCGAGACGGGTCAATATTTTCCGTCCGTTGCGGATATATGTCGAATACATCTCCAACAGGCGGAGGGACTAACTGTATGGGTTCGAATCGGACACAATTGATGTAAGACGAGCACGCCTCCCTCCAGGACCGCTAAAGCCAAATATACCTCCCTTCACCCCCATACGACGAAAAGGAGTACGCCCCTAACTATAAAGGTGCACTGATAAACTCGCCCGTACGAGCGTCTCGTCCCCTCCGGCCATTTATATTTTTGTAACGACAGTGGTCCTAGAATAAAGTGATATTCTGGCGAGGGGGCCTTCCATCTATATAAGAAAAGGCCTCCCTCATTTGTAAGGCAGGTATTATTTTTATTAATAATACAACTTTGACTATCATTCTCTCTCTATCTCATCTCTTTATTATTGCCTATTTTTGGTAGTCCATTAAGTTTTATTACAATCTCACTAGAGCAAACAACATACGAATTATAGATCTATCCTTGAATCATTACCGTTGATTCCGATTTACCCTTTTATAATTTTTTATTGTCCCTAACTCATAAAGCAACCGACAGCTTTTGAGTCAAACAATTGTAACAAACTTTAAAAGAAAACTAAGAGCTACACTTGAAAATTGAAATTTTGAATAAAACGGAAGCTCAACATTTACTAATTTGGTTAAAAGTTTAGATAAATTTTGTAGCACAAATTAAAAAACTAAAAGCAAATTTTCTTATCATGCATAGAATCTTTATCTTCTCCCTTGCATTTTTACAAAAGGCAGCTGGCTCCTCGGGGTAAATAATCAAGAATTAAAAACTTATTGGAGCTTTATGAACTATGAAGGAAATGGTGGTATGATTAATTGAAAATCTCTATCTTTAATTGGTCATTAAGGCATGGTAATGAAAAATCTTTTAGTAAAGAGCATTTTATCCTCTTGGTTGAACAGAATAGTCTTATAAGTTCTTGTCCGTTATGTATGCTCTAATAAGAAAGTCCCTTACTTCGACTAGTAAGAATTTTTATTTTAGACAAGCAAGTTGCAGCGCGACTATCATCATTTGTTATTTATTTTTTAATTTTTTGCTGTTCTTTTTCCTAATCAATTTGAATTCCATTTTATTTTTTATTTTAAGTGTTGTAGAATAGTAAGTAGCTAGGCCATTATGCTTGATACATGCTGTTGCTTTCTGTATGGGTCGGAACCCGACCTTATAGCGGTCGACGAGGTTAATCGTTTCTCTCGGCTAATGCAAGATTAATATGTGTCATGATCACTCTTAATTAACGACATTTCATATCCGTCTAAAATGATCACTGAGGTTACGACCTATCAGTTATGACAAAAATGACCTCCTAACGTGGATCCAGCCACCAAAGGTCAACTTATACAGTTCACATTTATAAATACCAAGGGAGAAAGCAAAAAAGGGGGTTCCTCTCCATCCCCATGGGGGCTCTAAAAACATGCAGAGCGAAACAAGGGGAGAGAACCCACCAAAGAAAAGCAGAAAGATGGCACATCCAAATAAACATGATTGTAAGGCTCTGAATCTCCTTATGGGGAGGCAGACCACCCTATTGTCATAAATAAAGATCACCCATATTTTTTGTTGCTAGCGAGATCGTCTTTTACTATCTTTTCCTTTACTAGAATCTTGATGTGTTACGATTTGATATGGTTGGCCCTCAACCTACATATATTGTTTTGTATTCATAAAATGATCAATAACGTTTGAGTCAAAATAATTTGGCGCCGTCTGTGGGGATTTCCTAGCAAGATCGCGTAGCTCCTCCTGAAACCAAAAGCAAAGGGAAAACATCAAGAAAGGGAAAAACAACCCGATCAGAGTAAGCCTGATCCACCTCGTCCACACACTTGTGACTCATGCCATGTGCCTTCGCCAATTAATTCAACCACGGTTGAAATATGAGTCGATCGATAACTTTTGAGTCAAACAATTTGGCGCCGTCTATGGGGATTTCCTAGCAAGATCACATAGCTCCTCCGGAAATCAAAAGCAAAGGGAAAACATCGAGAAAGGGAAAAACAACCCGATTAGAGTAAGCATGATCCACCTCTGCCACACACTTAGGACTCAGGCCATGTGCCTTCGCTAGTTAATTCAACCACGGTTGAAATATAACTCGGGCTATGCGCCCTCGACTCCGAATATTCGATGATGTTCAACAACAGTTGAACTGTGACTCGGGCCATGTGCCTTCGCCAATTAATTCAACCACGGTTGTAATATGACTCAGGCTACGCGCCCTTGACTTTAAATAATCAACAATGTTCAACAACAGTTGAACTGGGACTCAGGCCATGTGCCTTCACCAATTAACTCAATCACGGTTGAAATATGACTCAGGCTACGTGCCCTCGACTCTGAATATTCGACGATGTTCAACAGCAGTTAAACTGGGACTCAAGCCATGTGCCTTCGCCTATTAATTCAACCACGGTGGAAATATGACTCGGGCTACGCGCCCTCGACTCCAAATAATCAACAATGTTCAACAACAATTGAACTGGGACTCAGGCCATGTGCTTTCGCCAATTAATTCAACCACAGTTAAAATATGACTCGGGTTTCGTGCCATCGACACCGAATATTCGATGATGTTCAACAATAGTTGAACTGGGACTCATGCCTTGTGCCTTCGCCAATTAATTCAACCACGGTTGAAATATGACTCGGGCTACGTGCCCTCGACTACGAATATTCGAGAATGTTTAACAACAGTTGAACTGGGACTCAGGCCATGTGCCTTCACCAATTAATTCAACCACGGTTGAAATATGACTCGGGCTATGCTCCTTTGACTCTCAATATTCGACGATGTTCAATAGTAGTTGAACTAGGACTCAGGCCAAGTGCCTTCGCCAATTAATTCAACCACGGTTAAAATATAACTCGGGCTACGCGCCCTCGACTCCAAATAATCAACAATGTTCAACAACAGTTGAACTGGGACTCAGGCCATGTGCCTTCGCCAATTAATTCAACCACGTTTGAAATATGACTAGGTATACACGCCCTCGACTCGAATATTCGACGATGTTCACCAACAATTGAATTGGGACACAGGCTATGTGCCTTCGCCAATTAATTCAACAACAGTTGGAATATGACTCGGGCTGCGCGTCCTCGATTTTGAATATTCGACGATGTTCAGCAACAATTGAACTAGGACTTAGGCCATGTGCCTTTGCCAATTAATTCAACCACGGTTGGAATATGACTCAGGCTATGCACTCTCGACTCGGAATATCGACGATGTTCAACAACAGTTAAACGGGGACTCACGCCATGTGCCTTCACCAAGTAAATCAACCACGATTGAAATATGACTCGGGCTACGTGCCCTCGTGTCATGACCCGGATTTTTCACCATCGGGAGTCATGATGACGCCTACTAGTGGAAGCTAGCAAGCCAATTCTTACTTAAATTTCCATTAGTTAAAACTCTTTTTTTAAAACTTTAAATAAAATTATGCAATTATAGCGAAATAAATAAATTTAGCGAAAGACTTAGCAAATTTGGCTAGATACGATACAGAAAACCCAAATAAGAGACACTACCTAAGACTGGTGTCACTATACTCACGAACTTCTAAGAATAATACACATAACCGTCTGAAAGAACTATAAATTATTTATCTCGAATACATGAGATAACAGACTGAAAGTAAAGATAGAGGAAACAACGGGTCCTGCTAATGCCTGCATGGCTACCGCGAAGTCTCGGTGGTCGAAATACCAGCAATCGTGCTACTGCCAATGTTGTTGTCTGTAACCTGTATCTGCACAAAAAGAGCGCAGATTGTAGTATCAGCACAACCGACCCCATGTGCTGGTGAGTGACTGGCCTATCCCGACAAAGTAGTAACGAGGTTAGGAACAGACACCCCCATAAACCTGTACAGTTGAAATACATACATATATAATAGCAGGAAACATTATCGAACATTTATAAGTAAAGAATATGCTCTAAAGTAGCAACCAATAATATATATAATATCATAAATAATCTGGACAATGGAATAAAACTTACTTTCATGTCTCAATTCATTTTCATTTCGTATTTTGTGGTAGGCGTACCACTCACTCCCAGATTTAATAATAAGCTACCGGCAACAATGGCCAATACAATCGTATAACTTTGTGGTCGGCGTGCCACACGATCCAATTTTCTTATTATATAAGTGATCGACGTGCCACACGATCCCATTTCTTTAATATATAAGTGGTCGGTATGCCACACGATCCCATTTCTTTAATATATAAGTGGTCGGCGTGCCACACGATCCCAATTCTTTAATATATATTATCGGAATTGAACCAATAATCTCTGATCAACAATATGTATATGAATATATTATCGATATTAAACCAATAATCTATAATTTCAACAATATTTATATTACCGGTGTAAAACCAATAATTTTGTAATTCAACAACATTTATATTACCGGTATAAAACAAATAAACAATAACTAATCAACAATATATGAATGTTACCGGTGTGACACCAATAATCTTTAATCAACAATTTATATATATTGCCGGTATGAAACCAATAATAATTTCCTTTCATATAATCACATAGAATTAATAGGAATTTAATCTATTTAAGATCCATGGTCATGTTCGACCCCCAATGTATAGATACTCGTCACCATGCCTATACGTCGGACTCCACACATAACAATTAGCACATAAACTCAATTCCTATTCCCTCAAGCTAGGATAGAACAAACACTTACCTCGAACGTTTACGAACAATTCAATCCATATCAATGCCTTTTCCTTTTGAATTTGGCTCCAATCCAGTCGTATCTATACACAATTGATTTAATATCATCAATAATACTTAATAAACTAGTTCATATGGCCAAATATAATTTTGACAACATTCTGCCCATAATAGTAAAAATTGACCCCGGGCCCACATGATCAAAAATCGAGGTTCGAATCAAAATAAATTCACCCATCCTTTCACGAGTTCAAATATTTAATTTGTTCTTAAGTTCTACCCCAAAACAATGTCTAGATTGCAAATTCTGTGAAAAGCCTAGCTATACTCATTTCTCTAATTTTTCTACTCATTTACACATGTTTAGGCCTAAGAATTCGAATAATATTAATGAAATATGAAGAAAACGAGTTAAGAATCACTTACCCAATAAGTTTTATGAAAATCGCCCAAAAATTGCCAAGAAATGGTGTTGGAGAAGAGGGAGTTTTGAGAAGTGGATGAAAATCCCGTTCTGTTTCTGCTTCTGCTATAAAAATCACTGGGCGAAAAATTACTCTATGCAATCGCAGGGCCTATGATGCTATCGCATAGAAGAAAATAAGGGGGCAGAAAAATTGCTCTATGCGATCGCGGAGCAGTAATATGATCGCATAGAAGAAAAATGAGGGGGGCTGAGCTTGCTCTATGCGATCGCAGGGATTTGTATGCGATCGCATAGAAGGATTTCTGGGCCTCAAAATTTTACTCTATGTGATCGCATAGGGATAATGCGATCGCATAGAAGGATTTCCTAGACTTCAGATTTACTCTATGCGATCGTGGGGTAGTAATGCGATCGCATAGAACAAATTGATGGCTATTAAATTAACTTTATGCGATCGCGGAAGGACCAATGCGATCGCATAGAACAAATTAATGACTTGCCAATTAACTCTATGTGATCACAGACATGCATATGCAATCGCATAGAACAAAAACCTGGACACCAGTAACCAGCAAAAATACCAGATTTTTGTAAGTCAAAACATCCCATTACCTATCCGAAACTCACACGAGCCGTCGCGGCTCCAAACCAAATATGTACACTGACTCAAAAACATCATACAAATTTGCTTGCGTGATCAAATCGCCAAAATAACATCAAAATCAACGAATTGAGCCTTAAAACTCAATATTTCTTTCAAAATTTTATAACTTTCAAATTTTTCAATTTAAGGCTGAAACACGTCAAACGACTTCCGTTTTCAACCAAACATTACGGGAAGCGCTTAACCAACATATATGACCTGTACCGGGCGTCGAAACCAAAATACGAACCTGATACCATTACTTTTTAATCAAATTTCAGTTTCATTTTCCTTAAACATTTATAGAAAACAAATTAACAGAAAAATAATTTTACCGGGGTTCTAGACCTCAGATTTTAATTTTGGGAATACGCCCGAGTTCCATATTTTTCTATGGATTTTCCGAGACCGTCAAATCATGGGTCCGTGTCCGTTTACCAAAAATGTTGACCAAAGTCAACCATATCAATATTAATGTCAAAATTCTTCAAATTTTTCACATATTTCAACATAAACATTTTCTAGCTTCGCATTCGGACTACACACGTAAATCGAGGCATCTATAAATGAGGTTTTCGAGGCCTTAGAAGCTCGAAATTATTGAGAAAACAAGTGATGACCCTTTGGGTTGTCACATTCTCCACCTCTAAAACAATCGTTCGTCCTCGAGTGGACAAAAGAATGAAGTACCTGAGTCGGGGAATAGATGAGGTTATCGGCTCCGCATGTTAGACTCGGACTCCCAGACCGATGCCTCAAGAGGCAGACCCCTCCACTGAACTCGCACAGAAGGAAAACTCTTTGACCTCAACTGTCGAACTTGCCAATCTAAAATAGCTACCGGCTCCTTCTCATAAGATAGATCCTTGTCCAATTGGACAGTGCTAAAATCTAACACGTGCGATGGATCGCCGTGATATTTTTGGAGCACGGATACATGAAACACTGGATGCACAACTGACAAGCTAGGTGGTAAGGCAAGCATATAAGCCACCTCTCCCACACGATCAAGAATCTCGAATGGGCCAATAAACCTAGGGCTAAGTTTGCCCTGCTTTCCAAATCTCATCACGCCTTTCATAAGCGACACTCAGACCAATACTTGCTCCCCAACCATGAATGCTATATCTCGAACCTTGCGATCTGCATAGCTCTTTTTCCTAGACTGAGCTATACGAAGCCTATCTTGAATGATCTTGACCTTATCTAAGGCCTCTTGAACTAGACCAATACCAACAATCGAGCTTCTCCCGGTTCAAAACATCCAACCGGAGAACGACACCGCCTACTATACAAGGCTTTATAAGGAGCCATCTGAATGCTCAATTGATAACTATTAATATAAGCAAACTCTGCCAAAGGCAGGAATTGATCCTATTGACCTTCAAAATCAATAACACACGCTCGAAGCATATCTTCCAATATCTGAATAGTCCTCTCGGACTGACCGTTCGTCTGGGATGAAAGGTTCTACTCAGCTGGACTTGGGTGCCCAACTCTCATTGAACTGCCTTCCAAAAATGTGAGGTAAACTGTGTACCTCGATCTGAAATGATAGGGATAGGCACACCATGAAGGCGAACAATCTCCCTGATATAAATCCCATCTAATCTCTTGGATAAATAGGTAGTGGAAACCGGAATAAAATGAGATGACTTGGTCAGCCTATCAACAATAACCCAAAGAACATCAAACTTCTTCCGAGTCATCGGAAGACTAGAAACGAAGTCCATAGTGATCCGCTCCCACATCCATTCAGGAAGCTTAATTCTCTGAAATAGATCGCCAGGTCTCTGATGCTCATATTTAACCTGCTGACAATTTAGACACCGTGCCACATATGCCACAATATCCTTTTTCATTCTACGCCACCAATAATGCTACAGCAAATCCTCATACATCTTTGCTGCACCTGGATGAATAGAATACCGCTAACTATTAACTTCTTCAAGAATCAATTCTCCAAGACCATCAACATTTGACACACAAATGCGCCCTTGCAACCTCAGAATCCTATCAACATCTAAGGTGGCATGCTTGGAACCTCCTCGTTGAACCATGTCTTTAAGGTCACATCAATAAGGATCATTATATTGTTGATCGCAGATACGCTCCAATAATGAAGAGCGAGCGACCGTGCAAGCTAGAACTCGACTAGGCTCAGAAATATCCAACCTCACAAATCGGATGGCTAAGGATTGAACATCCAAAGAAAGCGGCCTCTGATTGACTGGAATATAAGCAAGACTGGCCATACTGACTGACTTCCTACTTAGTGCATCGGCCACCACGTTGGCCTTTCCCAGATGATATAAAATGGTGACATCATAATCCTTCAACAATTCTAGCCACCTCATATGTCTCAAATTCAGCTCCTTCTGTTTAAACAGGTACTGAAGGCTCTTGTGATCAGTGTATACTTCACATGCCACCCATACAAATAATGCCTCCAGATCTTCAATACGTGAACAATCGCCGCAAATTCTAGATCATGAACTGGATAGTTCTTTTCATGAATCTCCAGCTACCTCAAAGCATAGGCAACAACCTTGCCATCCTGCATACACTCTGCACCAAGACCGATACGAGAAGCATTACAGTAAATAGTATAAAGTCACGTAGCTGTGGGTAAGAACAATACCGATGCTGTGGTCAGGGCAGTCTGAGCTTTTGAAGGCTCGCTTCACATTCATCTAACCATTCGAATTGAACACCTTTCTATGTCAATCCGGTCAGTGGGGTTGCAATAAATGAAAACCCCTCTACGAATTGCCGATAATAACCTATTAATCCCAAGAAACTCCGAATCTCTATGGCCTGATGTCGGTCTAGGCCAGTTCTTGACTGCCTCAATCTTCTTCGGATCAACCTGAATACCTGTTGCCATCACAATATGACCCAGGAATGCAACTGAACTTAGCCAAAATTCACACTTCGAAAATTTTGCATATAGTTGGCTATTTTTCAGAGTCTGCAGAGCCACTCTGAGATGCTGTGCATGCTCCTCCTGACTGCGGGAATATATTAATATGTCATTAATGAGGACTATTACAAATAAGTCTAAATAAGGCCGGAACACCCGATTCATCAATTCCATAAAAGCTGTTGGGGCATTTGTCAACCCAAAAGACATGACCAGAAATTCATAACGTTCGTACCAAGTGCGGAATGCTGTCATGGGGACATCAGATGCCCTAATCTTCAGCTGATGATAGCCAGATCTCAAGTCTATATTCGAAAAGACCTTGGCACGCTGAAGCTAATCAAATAAATCATCAATTCGCGTGAGTGGATATTTATTTTTGATAGTCACCTTGTTCAACTGCCGATAATGTCACGACCCCAAATCCGGTCGTGATGGCGCCCAGCACATTGCTAAGCCAGCCTGACCAATCAATATCAACCACGGAGCTAGAAGCTCTCTTTAGCCCATTTAAGCATATTAATTCACGAAATAACAACGATACATATAACGAAAACGGGGAACCAAGTCCCATAATACATCAACTCCCATAGACCAAGGGTCAAGAGTCATGAGCCTCTACTGAACATGAGTGTATAAGGTTTACAAGATACCAAGTGCGGAAAGAAAAGCTAATACAAAATCAAGAGACAGTGAGAAGGAATATCGGGTCCTGCGGACTCTGTAGCTACCTCGAATATCCCACAGATGTCGCCTCGAACAGCTACCGGATCACTGCTGAGATGTACCTGGATCTGCACACAAGGTGCAGGGAGTAAAATGAGTACTGCCAGACTCAGTGGTAATAAACAAGGGTAAGACAGCGCAGATAAGAAATCCGCAATAAAGCACTATGTAAAGTCGTAATCAAATACCCTGTCACAGAATCAATATCGACTGTACCTGTACCAATAAGTACCAGCAAAACAGTATAACAGCTAGCAGATGTGGCTAAAATGTAATGAAATGCATGATATGACCGCTACGGCGCGTAGCCCGATCCAATTTGGGTACCCGTGCTCACTGTGGGGGTTCAGACTCCGGAGGGGCTCCTACAGCCCAAGCACAATATCACTGCGGTGTGCAGTCCGATCCGACATATGTACCGCTGCGGCGCGCAGCCCGATCCACTACTAGTCAGCTAATATGCAATCACAGCCTCGCAAGGCTCAAAAGTAGTTTGAAAACATCTTTTATCATTTTTCAGTTGAAAACAGAAATATCAAGTTCCAGAGATTTGGAAATAACATGATAACAGAAATAGTTGCGGACTAGTAGTAAACTAGCATGTCAATATGATAAGACAATGATAACGATCCTCGCGGGATCCAATAACCTGGCTCACGGCCCACAAGTATACTCAACCGCCCAAGAAGGGGTTCCTCGACTCAAGAGTGGCCATTATCACAATATATAATATGCAACCATCCGAGAAGGAGGTTCGACGGCTCAAGAATAGCCTAATATCATAACACAGTATCAACAAGTCGGACTATGTCATAGTCCCCAATCACAATCGACCCCGCACTCACAAAAGAGTACGTGTCTCGCCGCTATACAGCATCACAAAGTGGTATACCGGGGTTTCGAACCCGCTGGCCATCACCCACATCTATTACTCACCTCAATACGGCGCGACGACTACTCCGCAATGCCCTTGCCACGACAATCAAGCTCCGCACGCGTAGAATCCGATCAAATACAGTAGAAATACAACAAATTAGGCCAATGGGACGACACCCAATCAATACAACTCAATTTACATCAAAATTCCCAAAGTTGTCAAAACCCGACTTTCGGTACGCTTGTCGAAAAATTACAAAAGTCACATATTCGGAACCCTCATCTCAATACGAGTCTAAGCATATCAATTTTACCAAATTCGGACTCCATTTTCCCATTCAAAACCTTGATTTTCTAAAGTTCAAGCCTAGGGCTAAATCCTCCATAAATTACCCCAAATTCCTCCATTTTCATGATATAATTGCATAATATTACCAATACTAATCATAGTTTAAGTCCATAGTTGATTACCCGATGATTTCCCTTGAGTTTCTCTTCAAAATCGCCCAAATCGCCTCTAAAGCCGAGACCCAAATGTGTGAAATGTGTTTCTGAAATTTTCTAACTTCTGATACACTTAACTCA
Organism: Nicotiana noctiflora; assembly: GCA_032618575.1. Lineage (NCBI taxonomy): Eukaryota > Viridiplantae > Streptophyta > Magnoliopsida > Solanales > Solanaceae > Nicotiana > Nicotiana noctiflora. Next base: position 11,295 of record JASVEL010013047.1, read on the forward strand.
CTGCGATTTTCGCTTCTGCGAATAAAATTCCACTCCTACGAGTCCGTATCCGCGACCGGAGGGTCGCTTCAGCGATTCCATGCCTAGCCGGCCAATTCCGCTTCTGCGAGAAAAGGACCGCTTACGCGCATCCGCTTCCGCGATTGAACCCCCGCTTCTGCGAAAACACCCGCTTCTGCGCACCAGAGTCCGCTCATGCGGACTCGCCCAGGCGGTCAAGAATCCGCTTCTGCGGACTTTCCCCTTTTTCCTCAAGTCCGCTTCTGCGGTCACCCACTCGCACCAGCGACGCCGCTTCAGCGGAAAGTATTCCACTTCTGCGATGCCAAGCGCTCCTGCGCTCCTCAGTCCGCTCCTGCGGACTCGCCTCCGCGCCCACATTTCCGCAGGGGCGAAAATGACAGAACCAGAATACTTCAACCTGCAATTTCCATGATTTTCTTCCGTTTAACCATCCGAAAACACCCCGAGGCCCCCGGGACCTCATCCAAACACACCAACACACCCTAATACCTTATTCGAACTTGTTCCAATCCTCAAAACGCGTCTAACAACATCAAAAATCCATAATTCACATCGAATTCAAGCCTAAATTCCTTAAAACTTTCCGAATTACACATTCAATCAAAAACCCGACCAAACGACGTCCGAATGACCTGAAATTTTGCAGGCACATCCAAAATCACCTAACGGAGCTATTGCAACTGTCGGAATTCCATTCCGACCCCGGATCAAAATCTCACCTACCGTTCGGATTTCGCCAAAATTCAACCTTAGCCAATTCAAGCCTATTTCTACACCGGGCCTCCAAATTCAATTCCGATCGTTCCCCTAAGTCACAAATCACCTCCGGGAACTAACCGAATCATCAGAACCTGATTCCGAGCCCTCTAACCAAATATTCAACTCCTGGTTGACTTTCCTTATTCAAGTCTCCTTCAAAAAGGCTATATGCCTCATTTTCAATCTAAATCACTCCTAAATCACCCGATAGACTTTAACACTAATATAAAAGCATAAAACATACAATTTCAACATAACGGGGTGGTAATTCCCATGACGACGGGCCGGGTCGTCACATTCTCCCCTCTTAAGCAAACGCTCGTCCTCGAGCGGGTCAAGAAACATACCTGAAGTCTCAAACAAGTGAGGATATCCGCTCCGCATCTCCCGCTCGATCTCCCAAGTGGCCTCCTCCACGGGTCGACCTCTCCACTGAACCTTAACTGATGCAATCTCCTTAGACCTCAATTTTCTCACCCGACGACCCAAAATAGCAATAGGCTCCACATCATAGGATAGATCACCATCAAGCTGAATGGTGCTGAAATCTAATACATGAGACGGATCTCCAATGTACTTCCGGAGCATAGACACATGGAATACTGGATGAACGCTGGATAAGCTGGGCGGCAAGGCCAACTCATATGCCACTTCTCCAACTCTCCTAAGTATCTCAAAAGGACCAATGTACCTGGGACTCAACTTTCCTTTCTTCCCAAACCTCATGACACCCTTCATAGGTGAAACCTTCAACAATACTCTGTCACCAACCATGAAAGACAACTCTCGAACTCTACGGTCCGCATAACTCTTCCGACGAGACTGTGCTGTACGAAGCCTCTCCTGGATCAACTTTGCTCTATCCAGAGCATCCTGGACTAACTCAGTCCCTATCAATCTAACCTCACCTGGCTCAAACCATCCCATGGGGGATCTACACCGCCTGCCATACAATGCCTCATACAGGGCCATCTGAATACTCGACTGATAACTGTTGTTGTAGGCAAACTCAGCAAGTGGTTGGAACTCATCCCACGAACCACCAAAATCAATCACACAAGCTCACAACATATCTTCCAAGATCTGAATAGTACGCTCAGACTGCCCATCTGTCTGGGGGTGAAATGATGTACTCAACTCAACCCGTGTACCCATCTCTCGCTGAAATGCTCTCCAAAACTGAGAAGTGAACTGGCTACCCCTATCGGATATGATAGACACTGGGACTCCATGCAGCCGGACAATCTCTCGAATAAAGATCGCAGCTAGCCGCTCCGATGAGTAGGTAGTACTAACTGGAATGAAGTGAGCTGACTTGGTCAGCCTATCCACAATCACCCAAACAAAATCAAACTTCCTCACTATCCGAGGGAGTCCAGTAACAAAGTCCATAGTAATCCTCTCCCATTTCCACTCAGGAATATCAATGCGCTGAAATACACCACCGGGCCTCTGATGCTCATACTTAACCTGCTGACAGTTGAGGCACCGTGCTACATGTCTGACAATGTCCATTTTCATCTTTCTCCACCAATAGTGCTATTTCAAATCTTGATACATCTTCGCGGCTCCTGGATGGATAGAATACCGCGAGCTATGGGCCTCCTCCAGAATCAACTCATGAAGGCCATCAACATTGGGCACACATATCCGGCCCTGCATCCTCAATACGCCGTCACTATCAATGGTGACATCTCTAGCATCATCATGCTGAACTCTTGTCCCTCAGGACAGCCAAATGTGGATCATCATACTGGCGCTCACGAATACGATCATATAGAGATGACCGAGATACAACACAAGCCAATACCCTGCCGGGCTCCGAAATATCTAACCTCACTAGCCGATTGGCTAGCACCTGAACATCATAAGCAAATGGCCTCTCCTCAGCTGGAATATATGCCAAGCTCCCCATACCGACCGCCTTCCGGCTCAAAGCATCGGCCACCACATTGGCCTTCCCCAGATGATATAATATAGTAATGTCATAATCCTTCAGCAACTCAAGCCATCTTCGCTGTCTCAAATTAAGGTCTTTCTGTTTGAACAAGTGCTGGAGACTACGATGGTCGGTATACACCTCACAAGACACACCGTACAAATAGTGCCTCCAAATCTTCAATGCATGAACAATGGCGGCTAGCTCCAAATCATGAACAAGATAGTTCTTCTCATGTGGCTTCAACTGCCGAGAAGCATAAGCAATCACCTTACCTTCCCTGCATCAACACACAACCTATCCCCACTCTCGAGGCATCACAATAAACGGTATATGAACCTGAAGCTGATGGCAATACTAACACTGGAGCTGTGGTCAAAGCCGTCTTGAGCTTCTGAAAGCTCTCCTCGCACTCATCCGACCACACGAATGGTGCACCCTTCTGGGTCAATTTAGTCAATGAAGAAGCAATGGATGAAAATCCCTGAACAAACCGGCGATAATACCCCGCCAAGCCAAGAAAACTCGTGATCTCTGTAGCTGAGGTCGGTCTAGGCCAACTCTGCACCGCCTCTATCTTTTTCTGATCAACCTGAATACCATCACGAGACACCACATGTCCCATAAATGCTACGGACTCGAGCCAAAACTCGCACTTGGAGAATTTAGCATATAGCTTCTCCTCCCTCAATCTCTGCAACACAATACTCAAATGCTGAGCATGCTCCTCCTGACTACGGGAGTAGACTAGAATGTCATCAATGAACACAATCACAAATGATTCCAAATGAGGCCTGAACACACTGTTCATCAGATGCATAAATGCTGCTGGGGCGTTGGTCAGCCCAAACGACATCACAAGAAACCCATAATGACCATATCGGGTCCTGAATGCAGTCTTCATAATATCCGAGTCCCTGATCTTCAACTGATGATAGCTCGAACGAAGATCGATCTTAGAAAACACCCTCGCACCCTGTAACTGATCAAACAAATCATCTATGCGCGGTAAAGGGTACTTGTTCTTCACTGTCACTTTGTTCAATTGCTTATAATCAATACACATCCGCATGGAACCATCTTTCTTTTTAACAAACAACACCGGTGCACCCCACGGGGACACACTAGGGCGGATGAAACCCTTATCCAGAAGCTCTTGAAGCTGCTCTTTCAGTTCTTTCAACTCAGCTGGTGCCATCCGATAAGGAGGAACGGATATGGGCCGAGTGCCCGGCACCAAGTCAATGCCAAAATCAATATCCCTGTCCGGCGGCATGCCCGGCAGGTCTGAGGGGAATACATCTGGAAAGTCCCTCACAACAGGTACAGAATCAATGCTAGGAGACTCGGCTCCCACATCTCTCACAAAAGCTAAGTACGATAAACACCCTTTTTCAACCATCTTCTGAGCTTTTAAGAATGAAATAACACGGCTAGGGACGAAATCGGTCGAACCCCGCCACTCGATCCGAGAAATACCAGGAATGGCCAACGTAACTGTCTTAGCATGACAGTCCAATATAGCATGGTACGGAGACATCCAGTCCATACCCAATATAACATCAAAGTCCACCATACCCAACAATAACAAATCTGCCTGGGTCTCCAGACTCCCCAATAGATATAACACAGGATCTATAGACATGATCCACAACAATCGTATCACCCACGGGGTGGATACATGAACAGGTAAATCAAGACTACCACGAGTCGCACCCAAGTGATGTGCAAAGTAAGAGGACACGTATGAATATGTGGAACGTGGATCAAATAGAACAGAGGCATCTCTGTGACAGACAGAAATGATACCTGTAATCACAGCATCGGAGGCAACTGCATCACGCCTGTCAGGAAGTGCGTAGAATCGCGCCATGTCTACAAGATCTCTCCTCGCTCCTGGGGCGACCACGAGAAGACTGACCTCCACCTCTACTAGCTTGAGATGGTGCTGAAGAGGAGGGCTGATCCCTCTACTGAGTTCTGTCCCTACGGAGTCGAGGGCACTATCTCCTCATGTGGCCAAACTCACCACACTCATAACATGCACCCGGTGCTGGAGAAGGGGACTGAAGGGAACCCCTCGCCGCAGAAGAACCCTGGGCTAAAGAAGTAGGTGCTACACTCTGGGCTGGGAGGGCACTAAGTGATGACTGGCCCTGCTGAAACCCCTGTCGACCACGACCATATGAACCTCCGCTCTGCTCTAGGCGGCCTGAATGAGAAGGTCTAGACGAGCGGCCTCTGCTCTGCTGGGAATGCCCTCTAGATGGAGCACCACTGAAACTGCCAGAACCATGAGGCCTCTTGGCCTCCCACTCCTCTCTCTCTCGGCGATGATCCGCCTCAATGGAACGTGCCATATCAACAACCTGCTCAAATGATGATGACAAAACTCTCTCTCGGTCATAAGAATGCGGATAGAGTAGTTGAGGCCATCAATGAACCTCTTGATCCTCTCCCTATCATTAAGGATCATCCATGTGGCATGCCTAGCCAACTGTGTGAATCTGAGCTCATACTGGGTCACAGACATGTCGCCCTGAATCAACCACTCGAACTGGCGACGTAGCTCCTCGCGACGAGACCGAGGTACATATTTCTCTAGAAAGAGAGTAGAGAACTGCCGCCATGTGAGAGGTGCTGCTCTTGCAGGCCTACGCCTCTCAAACTCTTCCCACCAATCAAATGCGAGACCAGTGAACTGAAAGGTAGTAAATGAAACTCCGCCGGACTCAAGAATACCAGCCGTCCGCAACATCCTCTGACACTTGTCCAAGAAACCCTGGGCATCCTCGCCCTCAACGCCACCTGAAATGGGGTGGCTGAAGTCTACCAAATCTCTCAAGACGACGCCGCTCGTCGTCGGGCATAACCTGAACCATATGCTCTGGAGCTGGAGCTGGTGCAGCTGGAGGAATAACCGGTGCAACCACCTGAGCGGGGACCGCCTCTGGCGTCTGAAGCCCCTGAACAACCTGCTCAGGTGTACGAGCTGCAGGGGTCTGCTGACCACCCCCTGTCCGAGATGTCGCTGCAGTAGCGGTAGCTGAAACTACCTGAGCCAAACCGGAACACACCCTGTCTGAGCAAGAGTCTCCTGAAGACCAGGAATAGCAATAGATACAGGCTGGGCCTGAACTGGGGCTGCTGGAGCATCAACCACTGGGGGCTTCTCTGAACTGGTACAACAGGCGGGTCAGCTGGCACTGCCTCAGCTGCCCTACCTCTACCTCTAATACGACCGCGCCCACGACCTCTAAAAGGTGGCAATGGAGGTCGTCCACCTCGTCCTGATGCTCGCGTTCTCGCTATCTATGAGAGAATAGAATATAGAAGTTCAGTTCCCAGAACAACAAGATCGCACGACAGAGTTCAAGAAAAGTGAAGTGTTTCCTAAAGGTTTGCAGCCTCCCGATGATAAGTACAGGCGTCCCCGTACCGATCCACAAGACTCTACTAACCGGCTCAAGACTCATGAGGCCTAGTAAACCTAGGCTCTGATACCAACTTGTCACGACCCCAAATCCGGTCGTGATGGCGCCCAGCACATTACTAAGCCAGCCCGACCAATCAATATCAACCACGGAGCTAGAAGCTCTCTTTAGCCCATTTAAGCATATTAATTCACGAAATAACAGCGATACATATAACGAAAACGGGGAACCAAGTCCCATAATACATCAACTCCCATAGACCAAGGGTCAAGAGTCATGAGCCTCTACTGAACATGAGTGTATAAGGTTTACAAGATACCAAGTGCGGAATGAAAAGTTAATACAAAATCAAGAGACAGTGAGAAGGAATATCGGGTCCTGCGGACTCTGCAGCTACCTCGAATATCCCACGGATGTCGCCTCGAACAGCTACCGGATCACTGCTGAGAGGTACCTGGATCTGTACACAAGGTGCATGGAGTAAAATGAGTACTGCCAGACTCAGTGGTAATAAACAAGGGTAAGACAGCGCAGATAAGAAATCCGCAATAAAGCACTATGTAAAGCTATAATCAAATACCATGTCACAGAATCAATATCAACGGTACCTGTACCAACAAGTACTAGCAAAACAGTATAACAGCTAGCAGATGTAGCTAAATGCAATGCAATGCATGATATGACCGCTACGGCGCGTAGCCCGATCCAATTTGGGTACCCGTGCTCACTGTGGGGGTTCAGACTCCGGAGGGGCTCCTACAGCCCAAGCACAATATCACTACGGCGTGCAATCCGATCCGACATATGTACTGCTGCGGCGCGCAGCCCGATCCACTACTAGTCAGCTAATATGCAATCACAGCCTCGCAGGCTCAAAAGTAGTTTGAAAACATCTTTTATCATTTTTCAATTGAAAACAGAAATATCAAGTTCCAGAGATTTGGAAATAACATGATAACAGAAATAGTTGCGGACTAGTAGTAAACTAGCATGTCAATATGATAAGACAATGATAACGATCCTCGCGGGATCCAATAACTGGCTCACGGCCCACAAGTATACTCAACCGCCCAAGAAGGGGGTTCCTCGGCTCAAGAGTGGCCATTATCACAATATATAATATGCAACCATTCGAGAAGGAGGTTCGACGGCTCAAGAATAGCCTAATATCATAATACAAGTATCAACAAGTCGGACTATGTCATAGTCCCCAATCACAATCGACCCCGCACTCACAAGAGAGTACGTGTCTCGCCGCTATACAACGTCACAAAGTGGTATACCGGGGTTTCGAACCCGCTGGTCATCACCCACATCTATTACTCACCTCAATACGGCGCGACGACTACTCCGCAATGCCCTTGCCACGAGAATCAAGCTCCGCACGCGTAGAATCCGATCAAATACAGTAGAAATACAACAAATTAGGCCAATGGGACGACACCCAATCAATACAACTCAATTTACATCAAAATTCCCAAAGTTGTCGAAACCCGACTTTCGGTACGCTTGTCGAAAAATTACAAAAGTCACATATTCGGAACCCTCATCTCAATACGAGTCTAAGCATATCAATTTTACCAAATTCGGACTCCATTTGCCCATTCAAAACCTTGATTTTCTAAAGTTCAAGCCTAGGGCTAAATCCTCCATAAATTACCCCAAATTCCTCCATTTTCATGATATAATTGCATAATATTACCAATACTAATCATAGTTTGTCCATAGTTGATTACCTGATGATTTCCCTTGAGTTTCTCTTCAAAATCGCCCAAATAGCCTCTAAAGCCGAGACCCAAATGTGTGAAATGTGTTCTGAAATTTTCTAACTTCTGATACAATTAATTCACTGCGATTTTCACTTCTGCGGATAAAATTCCGCTCCTACGAGTCCGTATCCGCGACCAGAGGGTCACTTCAGCGATTCCAGGCCTAGCCGGCCAATTCTGCTTCTACGAGAAAAGGACCGCTTATGCGAGTCCGCTTCCGCGATTGCACCCCCCGCTTCTGTGAAAACACCCGCTTCTGCGCACCAGAGTCCGCTCCTGCGGACTCGCCCAGGCGGTCAAGAATCCGCTTCTACGGACTTTCCCCTTTTTCTTCAAGTCCGCTTCTGCGGTCACCCACTCACACCAGCGACGCCGCTTCAGCGGAAAAGATTCCACTTCTGCGATGCCAAGCGCTCCTGCGCTCTTCAGTCCGCTCCTGTGGACTCGCCTCCGCGCCCACATTTTCGCAGGGGCGAAAATGACAGAACCAGAACACTTCAACCTGCAATTTCCATGATTTTCTTCCGTTTAACCATCCGAAAACACCCTGAGGCCCCCCGGACCTCATCCAAACACACCAACACACCCTAATACCTTATTCGAACTTGTTCCAATCCTCAAAACGCATCTAACAACATCAAAAATCCATAATTTACATCGAATTCAAGCCTAAATTCCTTAAAACTTTCCTAATTACACATTCAATCAAAAACCCGACCAAATGACGTCCGAATGACCTGAAATTTTGCAGGCACATCCAAAATCACCTAACGGAGCTACTGTAACTGTCGGAATTCCATTCTGACCCACGGATCAAAATCTCACCTACCGTTCGGATTTCGCCAAAATTCAACCTTAGCCAATTCAAGCTTATTTCTACACCGGGCCTCCAAATTCAATTCCGATCGTTCCCCTAAGTCACAAATCACCTCCCGGAACTAACCGAATCATCAGAACCTGATTCCGAGCCCTCTAACCAAATAGTCAACTCCGGGTTGACTTTCCTTATTCAAGTCTCCTTCAAAAAGGCTATATGCCTCATTTTCAATCCAAATCACTCCTAAATCACCCGATAGACTTTAACACTGATATAAAAGCATAAAACATACAATTTCAACATAACGAGGTGGTAATTCCTGTGACGACGGGCCGGGTCGTCACAGATAACCAATGCACATTCTCATCGAACCATATTTCTTCTTACATATAATACCGGCGCACCCTATGGCGAAACACTTGGTCTAATGAAACCCTTTTCAAGTAAATCCTCCAACTACTCCTTCAACTCTTTTTAACTCTGGCGGAGCCATACGATATGAGGGAATAAAAATGGGCTGAGTGCCTGGAGCCAAGTCAATGCAAAAATCAATATCCCTATCAGGTGGCATACCCGGTAGGTCTGAAGGAAACACTTCAGGAAATTCGCGAACCACGAGCACAGAGTCAATAGAAGGAACTTCAGCATTGGAATCACGGACATAGGCTAAATAAGCCAAACACCCTTTTTCAACCATACGTCGAGCCTTAACATAAGAAATAACATTGTGTCTAGTGTGACTAAAGTTTTTTTTCCACTCTATACGAGGCAAATTCGGTAGAGCTACGGTCAAAGTCTTGGCATGGCAATTTAAAATAGCATGATATGGAGATAGCCAGTCCATGCTTAATATAATATTGAAGTGCACCATATTTAGGAGCAATAAATCAGCACGGGTCTCATCACTAGGCTGAACCAAGTATGGTGCAAAATAGGAAGACACGTACGAATATGTAGACCTAGGGTCAAATAACATTGATGCCTCTCTATCACAAACCAATATAATACCCGTAATAATGGCATCAGAGGACTCAGCCTCTGGTCTAGCAGGAAGTCATAACATCGAGGCTGGGCCCTACCAACCTGAGCAGTATCTCTAGGACGATCAACTGCTGGATGGTCTCTACCTCTATCGGTCTGGGCTACACCTCTATGATATCTGCCTCCACCTCTATGTTATCTACCCCTGCCTCTAGGTGGCTGGGCAAGCTGTGGGGGAACCGGGGCCTGAACCATAGCACGAGAACCCTGCTGTTGAGAGCTGTCAGAAGCTCGAAGGTAATACCTTGCAATGTGCCTAAGGTCGCCACATGTTTAACAAGCCCTCGGCTGCTAAGAATAACAGAGTGGTGGTGCGCTGATAGGCTGATGATCAGAATAGTGTAGCTGAGGATTACGACCACCGGAAGCATCGTGAGAAACCTGGAGAGCTGACTGATAAGGCCTAGGAGGATGGCCTCTACCATGAGAATCTCTACCTCCAGACGGGGTACCACTGAATCTTCCTGAATAACGGGGTCTCTTATCCGACCCATGACCTTCTCCCTGTGACAGAGCCATCTCAATCAGGCAGGCTACATTGGCCGCCTCTTGAAAAGTGATTTCCGTCCCTGCTCCCATAGCCATCTGCAGACGAATTGGCTGACTCAAGCCATCAATAAATCTTCTCACCCTTTCCTGATCTGTGGGAAGTATGACAATGGCATGACGAGCTAGGTCAATGAACCTAGTCTTGCATTGTGTGACAGATATATAACCCTAATGAAGATACTCAAATTGCCTGCACAAAGCCTATTTCTGAGTTGTTGGAAGGAACTTTTCCAAAAACAATTTTGCGAATTTCCCCCAAGTCAAAGATATTGATCATGCTAGCCTAGATAGACAATAATCTCTCCACCAAGTCTTGGCGGAACCAGATAATCGAAAAGTGGCAAAATCAACACCATTAGTCTCCATAATACCCATAGTACAGAGAACTCGTGGCAACTACATAGTAAGTCCTGGGGATCCTCTGAAGGAGTGCCAATGTAGATGGTAGTGAACAGCTTGCTAAACCTATCCAACCTCCATAATGCATCAGCAGACATAGCTGCACCATCACTAGCCTGAGTCACTATGACATGCTGAACTGCCTCAGCCGGCTGAATCACAGGAACCTGAGCCTGGGGAATTACTGGCTCCGGAATGCGCATAGCAAGAGTCTAATTACCTCCTCCAGCCTGAGAAGTGGCTGGTGCTAGTGGCAGTAAACCTGCTTTGGTGATATTGTCTATAAAACCTTCTATCTGCACTAGAGCATCCTAAAGATCCAGTGTAAACATAACCCCTCCTGGGACCTGAGCTGGGCCCACTGGAACAGTTGGGGCTGGAACCTCTTCCTTGATATGAACCTGAGATTCTGCCACTTGTGCTGCTACTCGGGGATGAGCTCTGCCCCTACCTCGGCCTCTAGGATGACCTCGACTTTGGCCTCAGCCCCAAGCGGGAGATGCTGTTGCTGGGGCCTCGGGCTGCTGGTCAATCGATGAGGAAGCGCATATTCTTGCCATCTGCGGAAGAATAGAGCAGAAATACAATTAGCATTAGAAGGACCAAAATCGCATGACACGAAAGAATAAAGGGAAAATTTTTCCTAACTCTGTAGCCTCTAGGGGATAAATACAGACGTCTCTGTACCGATCACTCAAACCCTACTAAGGTTGTTCATGAGTCATGAGACATTTGCAATCTAGAGCTCTAATACCAACTTGTCACGACTCGGATTTCCCACCATCGGGAGTCATGATGGCGCGTACTAGTGAAAGCTAGGCAAGCCTATTCTTACTTACATTTCCATTAGTTATAACTCTCTTTTTAAAACTTTAAATAAAATTATGCAATTACAGCAGAATAAATAAATTTAGCAGAAGACTTAGCAAATTTTACTAGATACGACACAGAAAACCCAAACGTGATACACTACCCAAGACTAGTGTTACTATACTCACGAACTTCTAAGAATAATGCACATCACCGTCTGAAAGAATTATAAACTGTTTATCTCGAATACATGAGATAACATACTAAAAAGTAAAAATAGAAGAGACAACGGGTCTTGCGGATGCCTGCAAGGCTACCTCGAAGTCTCGGTGGTCGAAATACCCACAATCGTGTTACGGTCGCTGTTGTTGTCCGTAACCTGTATCTGCGCAAAAAGAGTGCAGAGTGTAGTATCAACACAACCGACCCCATATGCTGGTAAGTGTCTGGCCTATCCCGGCGAAGTAGCGACGAGGCTAGGATCAGACACGCACATAAACCTGTACAATTGAAATACATACATATACAATAGCAAGAAACATTATCAAACATTTATAAGGAAAACTTAAGTAGCAACCAATAATATACATAATATCAGAAATAATCTGGACAATGGAAGAAAACTTACTTTCATGTCTCAATTCATTTTCATTTCGTATCTTGTGGTAGGCGTACCACTCGCTCCCAGATTTAATAATAGGCTACCGGTAACTATGGCCAATGCCAACAATTATATAACTTTGTGGTCGGCATGCCACACGATCCCATTTTCTTATTATATAAGTGGTCGGTGCCACCCGATCCCATTTCTTTAATATATAAGTTGTTGGAGTGCCACACGATCCCATTTCTTTAATATATAAGTGGTCGGCGTGCAACACGATCCCAATTATTTAATATATATTACCAGCATTATACCAATAATCTCTAATCAACAATGTGTATATAAATGTATTACCGGTATCAAACCAATAATTTATAAATTCAACAACATTTATATTACCGGTGTAAAACCAATAATATTGTAATTTAACGAACATTTATAAATTGGTATAAAACCAATAAATAATAACTAATCAACAATATATGTATGTTACCAATGTGACACCAATAATCTTTAATCAACAATTTATATATATAATTTTCGTTCATATAATCACATAGGATTATTAGGAATTTAATCCATTTAAGAACCACGGTCATGCTCGACCCCAACGTATATATACACATCACCATGCCTATACGTCAAACTCCACACATAACAATTAGAACATAAACTCAATTCCTATTCCCTCAAGCTAGGATAGAAAAACATTTGCCTCAAAAGTTTACGAACAATTCAATCTGTAGCAATGTCTTTTCCTTTCGAATTTGGGTCCAATCCAATCTGATCTATACACAATTGATTAATATCATTAATACTGCTTCACAAACTAGTTCATATGGTCAAATATAATGCAATCGCATAGAAGAAAAAATGAGGGGGCTGAACTTGCTCTATGCGATCGCATAAAAGGATTTCTGGGCCTCAAAATTTTACTCTATGCAATCGCATAGAAGGATTTCCTGGACTTCACATTTACTCTATGCGATCGTGGAGTAGTAATGCGATCGGATAGAAAAAACTGATGGCTACTAAATTAACTACATGCGATCACGGAAGGACCAATGCGATCGCATAGAACAAATTAATGACTTCCCAATTAATTCTATGCGATCGCGGACATGCCTATGCAATCGCATAGAACAAAAACTTGGACACCAGCAACCAGCAAAAATACCGGATTTTTGTAAGTCGAAAACATCCCGTTACCTATCCGAAACTCACCCGAGCCCTCGAGGCTCCAAACCAAATATGTACACTAACTTAAAAACATCACACAAACTTGCTCGCGTGATCAAATCGTCAAAATAACATCAAAATCAACGAATTGAGCCTTAAAACTCAAATTTTCTTTCAAAATCTCATAACTTCCAAATTTTTCCAATTTAAGGCCGAAACACGTCAAACAACGTCCATTTTCGACCAAACTTTTACAGGAAGCGCTTAACCAACATAAATGACATGTACCGGGCATCAGATCCAAAATACGAGCCCGATACAATTACTTTTTAATCAAATTTCAGTTTTATTTTCCTTAAACATTTTCAGAAAATAATTTAACAGAAAAATTCTTTTACCGGTGTTCTAGACCTCAGATTTTGATTCCGGGCATACGCCCGAGTTTCATATTTTTCTACAGATTTTCTGAGACTGTCAAATCACGGGTCAGGGTCCGTTTACCAAGAATTTTGACCAAAGCCAACCATATCAATATTAATGTCAAAATTCTTTAAATTTTTCACATATTTCATATATTTCAACATAAAAATTTTGCGGCTTCGCGCCCGGACTGCATACGCAAATCGAGGCAACTATAAATGAGGTTTTCAAAGTGTCAGAAGCTCGAAACGATTGAGAAAACAAGCGATGACCCTTTGGGCCGTCACACCTCGACTCCAAATAATCAACAATGTTCAACAATAGTTGAACTGTGACTCAGGCCATGTGCCTTCGCCAATTAATTCAACCACGATTGAAATATGACTCGGGCTACGCGCCCTCGACTCCAAATAATCAAAAATGTTCAACAATAGTTGAACTGGGCTCAGGCCATATGCCTTCACCATTTAATTCAACCACGGTTGAAAAATGACTACGGCTACGCACCCTCGACTCTGAATATTCGACAATGTTCAACAACAGTTGAACTGGGACTCAGGCCATGTGCCTTCGCCAATTAATTCAACCACGGTTGAAATATGACTCCGGCTACGCGCTCTAAACTCCAAATATTCGATGATGTTCAACAATAGTTGAACTGGGACACAAGCCATGTGCCTTCGTTAATTAATTCAACTACGGTTGAAATATGACTTGGGCTACGCGCCCTCGACTCCAAATAATCAACAATGTTCAACAATAGTTGAACTGGGACTCATGCCATGTGCCTTCACCAATTAATTTAACCACGGTTGAAATATGACTCCGGCTATGCGCCCTCGACTCCGAATATTCGACGACGTTCAACAACAGTTGAACTAGGACTTAGGCCATGTGCCTTCGCAGATTAATTCAACCACGATTGAAATTTGACTCGGGCTATGCGCCCTCAACTCCGAATATTCAACGATGCTCAACAACAATTGAACTGGGACTGAGGTCATGTGCCTTCACCAATTAATTCAACCACGGTTGGAATAGGACTCGGGCTATGTGCCCTCGACTCCGAACATTCGATGATGTTCAACAATAGTTAAACTGGGACTCAGGCCATGTGCCTTCGCCAATTAATTTAACCACGGTTGAAATATGACTCGGGCTACGTGCCCTCGACTCCAAAAAACCAACAAGATTCAACTACGGTTGAATGGGGACTCAAGCCATATATTTCCACCAATAAACTGACAAATGAACTGAGGCACGGAGGAAGCACCCTCGCCAGCCAAGTGAGTATGTCTAAACTCTCGCTCAAATGAAAGGCACGCGAGACTCAGTTCTCGCCAAACCATCGGGTTGCACATTCATCGCCACGGCGAATAACCTGACCATGACCAAACTAGGACTAAGGTTAGGACGAGCCGCCCTTGAGGGGATGCCTTGCTTTGGCCACTCGAATTGCAGGGGGACTAGCCGCCAACGTCCAAAAATTAGTACCCCCATTGGAATCAGATATCAGAACCAAATTAGCTCCCCCCGAGACATGGATAAAACAAGCAGTAAACAAATGACAAAAGGGGAACTCCCCCATGTTCATAAAACAATCACGAGCCACGCCCTCTGATAATAGGTGAATTTAACTATATTTATGCCCTAAATAATCACACTTTATTATTGTTTTGATATTTTTTATGATAAAAAAATGCTTTTATTAGTGTTTTTAGTGTGTTACAGGTACACATGAGCTAATGAAGACTAAAAGAGCAAGTTTTTGAGTCAAAAGATGGTGAAAAAGGCCAAAGTGTGGTACAAGTCAAGAAATTATGCTGAAAATAGTCGGGAAGGTGTGATTCCGAGCTATATAGTGATTATGGCATGAATTTAAGTGACTTGGAGATTTGAAGTATGAGTAAAATCTCAAGGAATTAAGCCGAGATCGTGTTCGGGCGTCAAATTTGATAGTTTAGTACAAACGAAGACTTGATGAGGTATATTACGCACTGTGTAGTAAATTAGACATAACGTTTTGCTCATAACTCTGTTTTGGCTGCAAAATATATGGTTGGAAAGATAACTCAAAGGGTTACAATTTTCATGCTTTGAGTGTTTCCAATTTCCAACCAGAACAGGGTGAAACTTTGCGAACGTAGTCGGACCGCGGATGGACCGCGGTTGAAAGGGCTCGCGGAATCTCAGAGATTCAAAGAAGTGATTTTTCCGCGGTCCATCCGCGAACGCGGACGGACCGCGGGCGAGGCCGGAATTTTTAGGGTCAAACTTGTCAAGATTCAATTTTTGTAACCTAAACCCTCTATATTGTGATAGTTTTCGCCCAAGAGAGGCAAGTATTGTATTATTCACTACTTTTGCAAGAAAACTAGTAATAGAAAACTCTCTCAATATCTTTCTTTCTTTTACATTGAATCTTTGATTATGAATTTAATTATTATTCTTATTTCTTTGATTATTAGTAGCTAATTCTTTATCAACGGTTTTAATGGAACCTATTGAGTGATGAACTTCAGGGTTATGTGATTACAAATTATTAGCTAGATTCCTATTTGTTCAACTTAGTTCTTGTTGTAGTTAATTGGTAGGATCCCCAATTAGCGGTGCCTATTTAGTGTGCATAACTTGGAAAAGAGTGCATACTTAGGTAAATTATTTAACAACACCACACCTAGATTATTGGAGGAATTTATAATTGTAGGCGTAAAGGTGGGATTAGGAATAACGAAACCTTGGGTGCAATCTAAATTGAATCGTTCAAATTAAAGCTAGCTAGGGTAGCTCGGAAGAATGCACTAGTAAATTATTGTAGTTGCTCGGGAGAGAATTACGGTAAAAATAGCGTTCATGATTGATAGAATAATATTGACAATTTGTATGAGCATAAACAGAAGGGATTCCATCAATAGGGGAAATCAATACCTTAGTCTTTCTCTTCATTCTTTACAACATTAAATTCTTTCTTTCAAGTCTTTAAATTCTTGCAAAAGTTAGTTATTAGAAAATATCCACAAATATATATTCAAAAGTTTTGGGAAGCTACTTCAGAAGTGTTATTGGGTTTTGGAAGTTGCAGTTGATAGGTTAATTCCCTGTGGGATCGACTCTGGACTTAATTGACCAGATTATATTGACTACGACCGTTGTTTGGACGTGAATCAAATTTGGTGCCGTTGCCGGGGAGTTAACGGAATTATCAATTGCCATTGACAAAAGTACACGATTCTTGTGTAGTCATGTTCTTTCTACACATTTTACATTGAAAGTTTTGTCGATTGTTGAACTGGGTACTTAGGTGCATGCCTAGGAAATCTGCAAGGACTGGAGAACCAATTGAAGGACTCTCAGACCCAGAGCAAACTTTCCGGGCACGTAATAGGGCAATCAAACAACTTCAGCAATCTCAGCAACTAATTAAACTAGATTTCGACATGGGATACGTGAACGACCCAAACCAGCAAGCTAGGTTGAACACACAGGAGGCGCAGGAGGCGCGTGAAGGTGCATTATTTGACTGGGCACAACCAACAGCTGATAATTTGGCAATTGCCATTATTGTGCCAGCCATTCAAGCTGAGTCATTCCAGATTACTAACAACATGCTACACTTGTTGCAAAACAAGGGATTATTCTCTCGGACTCAGGTTGAAGATCCAAAACAGCACCTGAAGAACTTTCTCTCTATATGCAAGACACAGAGGCAACCAAATGTGACACCGGAAGCCATCAAATTATTACTATTTCCGTTCTAAGTTATAGGGGCTGTGCAGGTATGGCTAAACTCACCCCCTATAAACTCTATTGCAATATGGGATGAGTTAGTCAAGCAATTCCACAACAAGTTTCATCCACCTAACAAGACAGCTCAGCAAATTGATGAGATTGTGAGCTTCAAGTAGAAACCAATGGAGACATTACATGAAACTTAGGGCAGATTCAAATGTATGCTTGTTATGTGTCCTCACCATGGGGTTCCTGAGCAGATGTTGGGTTAAAGATTCTACATGGGGTTTTCAGACAATATGAAGAATATAGTAGATGCTTCAGCCAGTAGGGCTTTTCTGAGCAAGACTTGGAGAGAAGGCCAAAATTTGCTTGACAAGATGGCTCAAAACTCCGGGTGGACGACCAAAAATGCTCCTATCACTCCAGTGGTACATTATGTACCTCTGAATCCATCCAACACTATGGAGGAGAACATGGTAACTTTATTAACACAAATGAGCATCCTGACAAAGAAGGTGGAAGAATCTGGGGTCAAGCAGGAGGTTCACATTGTAGACACTACCAATGGTGGTTTATGCACATCTTGAATTAGCCAACCCATAGGTAATCCATGGGCTGCAGACCAAAAACATCATCACCAGCATGAAGACATGAACTATGTGGCAAATTATGGAGGGCAGCGACAGGGTAACCAGAGTTGGGGTCAGCAGGCTCCACAACAGTACAGACCTCCTCAACCACAGTGTAATGCAGCAGGTATGAGGCCACCAAACAACATGGCTCCATATCCTAGACCTAAGAATTTCAACAATCAGCAGCACGGGTATCATCCACCTCCACCACGGCATGGGGGTAGACATGACAATGGGTTCGCAAGGTTGGAAGCTATAATGCAGCAGGTAATTAGGTCACATGCCAAAACCAATGAGAGGATAGATGCACATGACGTAGCTATCAAGAATATTGAATTACAGGTGGGCCATATTGCTATGTCACTTAACAATTGTCCTCAAGGGACTTTGCCTGCAGATACACAAACAAACCCAAAGGATCAAATCCCAAAGCAGATAATGGCAGTTAATCTGAGAAGTGGAAGAGATCTTGATGCTGAGCAGGAAAGAGATAGAGGCAATTTGCAGGCTGAGACACTCACTCCAGTACCCATTGAACTGGATGAGCCCACCGGGTTGACAGAAGTTACAGTCCAGCCAGTAGCTGAAAATAAAGATGTGCGGCAGAGAACGGATAATGTAGCTGAACCGGTAGAGCAGCCAGTTGAGGAGCAGGTGATAGAGAAAGAAAAGTCCCAAGTGATTGAGAGAAAGAGGACTCCATCCCCATTCCCCGAAAGTTTGGCCAAACACCAGAAAGAGGAGCAATATAAAAGGTTCTTCGATATGCCCAAGCAAATTCAGGTGAACATCCCCTTAATTGAAGCTTTGAAAGAAATGCTTAGGTATGCTAAGATGATTAAATATTTGATTTCATGGAAATTTGATTTCCAAGACTTGGCCACTGTGACTCTTACACAGACTTGTAGTGCAGTGGTCTCTAGACCCATTGCTGAGAAGCTATCTGACCTAGGTAGCTTCACCATTCCATGCAATATAGGAAACTTTGCCTTCGCGAAGGCATTGTGTGATTTGGGGGTAAGCATGAATCTTATGCCCTTGGAGATTTATAAGAGGTTGGGCATAGGGAGAGCCTGGACTACTTCCATCTTGCTGACAGGACGGTTAAGCGTCCATTTGGTATATTGGATGATATGCTTATCCAGGTAGGAAGTTTGTGTTTTCCGCCGATTTTGTTATTCTTGACTGCAAGGTGGACGAGGAAATTTCTATAATCTTAGGAAGACCATTCCTAGCCACAGGGAGAGCATTGATTGATTGTGAGACTAGGGAACTCAAGATGAGGTAGAATGATGAGGAGATCATATTCATTGTGCAAAAATCCATGAGGCGCCGTAGTGAGTTCACGAATTTCTCTCTCATTGATGCGGTATATGTGATAGTGGAGACAGATGATGCAGAATTGACAGCTGAAGATCCATTTTAGGCATGCCTGATGAACTTAGAAGAAGTAAATGGTGAAAGCCTGGCAGAGTGGGTACTATATTTGGAAGGTAAGGGGTTTTGGGATAGAGATTTGGAGTTTGAACCTCTACATTTATAGAAGAGAGAGACCCCTCCAGTAAAACCATTCATTGAAGAGCTACCAAAGATGTAGCTTAAACCACTACCAGCTCATCTCAGGTATGAATTTCTAGGGCCTAACTCTACTTTACCTGTTATTATATCATTTGGTTTGCTAGATGTGCAAGCTCAAAAGCTATTACAGGTACTCAAGGAATATAAAATTTCCATTGGTTTGACCATGGTAGACATAAAGGGGATCAGCGCCCCGCATACTGTATGCACAAGATTCTCCTGGAAGAGGGACACAAACCCTCATGGAAACGCAAAAGAAGGCTGAACCCGAATATGAAGGATATGGTGAAAAATAAAGTGATAAAGTTGCAAGACACGGGGTAGGAACCAGGTAAGTTTTCTCACCCTTTTGTGATGTACATTGATTATTATGCCATGAGGACATGTGATGATCTTAAGTGTGGGGTGGGAAACTTATCTTGTATATGTTATACATAATAGTTGTAGTTATAAATTATATTAGCTCGCTTGGCCCGATGATGGACACTTGGCGACGGGTTTCTTAAGGGTCTAAGTCGGAATAAAAAAAATCAAAAATTTGAAAAATCCAAAAATATGGGTAGAGGACTCTTTCTGATGACAGACTATTTGGACAAGTACTCTTGAGGGAAGTAGTCCATGTAGGAAAATTATTTTTCTTTTTCTAGGTAGTGTATCACCTCCCTCTTGGTTTTTCTTTTGACCACGGTTCTTTTCCAAGTATTTTTATTGAACTCGGTTAGGTAGATATTTCTTTTTCTAGGATTAGAGGGAAAAGGTTAACATGTAACCCCAAGTATGCACATTAACAAAACTAAAGTGAACCTGAAAATATATGATTTAAGCTTGATTGTAGATTCTAGGATATGCCTTAAATTGCACAATACAACTTTCTTGAACATTGATAGGACTATGTAGATGAACCTGATTCTAAATGAGTTGCGTGCTAAGTGTGTGTGAGCTTTTACCTACATTATATGCTTTACATGATACCTAGAACTTGCCTTGTGTATTTTCAACCCACATTATATGCTTTAGAGATGATAGAGGCATTTCTTTGTGTAACCCATTAAATTAATAAAATGTGAATTCACCTGTACATAGTATCCTAGTTAACCCCTTTTGAGTCTAAAGC
Organism: Nicotiana noctiflora; assembly: GCA_032618575.1. Lineage (NCBI taxonomy): Eukaryota > Viridiplantae > Streptophyta > Magnoliopsida > Solanales > Solanaceae > Nicotiana > Nicotiana noctiflora. Next base: position 32,095 of record JASVEL010013047.1, read on the forward strand.
CTATTCTTTGATAACCCTTGAATGTTCATAAAAATCGAAATCTTGCATTGTTCTACTTTAACTTAAAGGGTTATAACTTTCATGTTTTCGAGTTTTTCCAAATTCCAAACGGAACAGGGTGAAAAATTGCAAACGCGGCCGGACCGCGATTGAAAGGGCTCGCGGAATCTCCGAGATTCAGAGAAATGAATTTTCTGCGGTCCATCCGTGAAAGCGGACGGACCGCAGACGAGGACGTAATTTTTAGGGTCAAACTTGTCAAGATGCAATTTTTGTAACCTAAACCCTCTATATAATGATAGGATTCGCCCAAGAGATGCAAGAGTTGTATTATTCACTACTTTTGCAAGAAAACTAGTAAGAAAGAACTCTCTCAACATCTTTCTTTCTTTTACATTGAATCTTTGATTATGAATTCAATTATTATTCTTATTTCTTTGATTATGAGTAGCTAATTCTTTATCTAAGGTTTTGATGGAACCTATTGAGTGATGAACCTCTGGGTTATGTGATTACAAATTGTTAGCTAGATTCCTATTTGTTCAACTTCGTTCTTGTTGTAGTTAATTGGTAGGATCCCCAATTAGCGATGACTATTTAGTGTGCATAACTTGGAAAATAGTGCATATATAGGTAAACTGTTGAACAACACCACACCTAGATTATTGGAGGAATCTATAATTGTAGGCGTAAAGGTGGGGTTAGGAATAACGAAACCTTGGGTGCAATCTAAAGTGAATTGTTCAAATTAAAGCTAGATAGGGAAGCTCGAAAGAGTGCACTAGTAAATTATTGTAGTTGTTCGGGAGAGAATTACGGTAAAAATAGCGTTCATGATTGATAGAATAATATTGACAATTCGTATGAGCATAAACAGTAGGGATTCCATCAATAGGGGAAATCAATACCTTAGTCTTTCTCTTCATTCTTTACAACATTCAATTATTTCTTTCAAGTCTTTAAATTCTTTAAAAAGTTAGTTATTAAAAAACATCCACAAAAATATATTCAAAAGTTTTGGGAAGCTACTTTAGAAGTGTTATTGGGTTTTGGAAGTTGCAGTTGATAGGTTAATTACCTGTAGGATCGACTCTGGACTTAATTGACCGAATTATATTAATTAACTACGACCATTGTTTGGATGTGAATCACCCTCTTACATCCATCCAAGCATCGTCAAATAAAAAAAGACAAAAAAACAACAATGTACAAAAAAAAAAACAACAGCAACTACCACAAAAAAATGATGAAGAAACTACTCGTTTCACTCGGCGTCGTCCGCACCATCACCTGCTCTAGTCGCATCGTCGCCTGCTCCATCTGCATCGCCACCTGCGGCCCTCTTACTATTGCCTGCTCCTCCCAAACTTCTACCAGCACCTTCGTCAATACCAGGCATTGCAGCATCAAAACCATATTCCATACGAGCCTCCCGCGCCCTTTGGCGTGCTCCCTCAAAAATGGCTACGGATATGATGTCGGCCTCAAACAATGTTTGTAGACATCTCGCTGGGCATCAGCATAAAACCAAACCTCGCGAGAGTGACCAATAAAAGCAGACTGCTCCTGGATACGCCTATTCTCTTCCTCTAAAAGCGCGATCTGTCCCGCCGTTTCTTGAGCACCCCACTTTAAGACTCCGATTCGCTCTTCAAGACTGCCCTCTCTAAAGGAAGCAGCAGCCCTCACTAACGATAACTAAAATTCGTGGTCACCGATGACCCCCTACAACTTATCCGCCCAGGCCGAAGCCGAGGCCAACCTCCGCTTTAAAGCTGCTACCTCCCCTTCCAGTACGACAACCTTCCCACTCCACTCTGTGCTGACTTCCGTCACCTTAGCCAAATAAAAACGCTCACACTCAATCGAGGCCCTCCGCCCAGCCTCGAGCTCATCATCCTTCCGAGATTGGTCCTCTAAAGCCCTTATGCGACCAAGCGCTTGGTTCGCCTGCAACTCCCTTCTCGCCAACTCTTCAACCAACGCCCGATTACAGGGATCAATACTCATACGCTCACTCATCTCCCTGCACTTGTTTCGGTAGCGACGTCACTTGTCAAGAACCCGCAAAAACACTCCGGACCGAACATTGGCCTGACAAAGACTCTCCACCTGCAACAAAAAAGCCTGCAAAATGAAGAACGACGGTTCAGGCAGAAAACAAACAAGGTAAAAAAAGCAAATAAGCTTCCACCTCCAAACACGTACCCTGATCCCCATCATGGCTACTTTGTTCATCAGACCAGCATTCGTAACCGCCCTCAACGATTCATTCTCCACCGCAAAAAACAACTGTCCAAACTGAGACACCAAACTCGAGTCCAGTAGCAACAGATTCTCATCCACAGGAACATTAATAATGCGCGGCCTCCCATCCGAGTGAACTGCCGCACTTGTGACTCCATCACGAAACATGCGGACATCCTCAGAATCAAAATCCAAGTCGGATGTACACCCCTCTCCTACCGCTAACACCTCCGTCGAAGGGATACTCAAGCCACCAATATCCATGACCACCCGGGAAGCCTCCCTCTACTCGACCACATGGGTCAAAGACTGAGCAGTTGGAGAGGCACTTCACTTTCGATGCGCAGGAACCTGAGCATCATTTTCTCTCGGCCCATCATCAGGAGTGTGCGCCGCGGGCGTACCTTCTCCCGCCTCAAAAGGAGGAGAATCCACATTTATTACAATAGGAGGAACAGGTACAGCCGCCACTAGAAGAGCCAGAGTGAAGACAACCTTGCACCTAGTCAAAGGTCTATCTTCCTCATCGCACGAAGACAAGCCGTCTTGTGGGCGGATGGTCCCCGACGGACCTAAGTCACGAAATAAAGGACGGGAAGGAGAGGGCGCCACAGAGATTCAACCAATGCGGTCCTCTGAACACGAAATGGTACCGGTGCCGCAAAGAACCTAGCAACCGCGCCAGGCCGCCGAAACGCTAATTGAGGAGCTCTACCTTGATATACTCTCCCTATAACAAAAGACAAGGTCAGTCCCGAGGATTTATTAAGATCGAAACAAGACGAGTCTGAAAATCATAACTTCTTACCTACGGCTTGCCCCTAGCCATACTTTTCCCAAAAGGACGCCCACGTACGGGCCCTCTTGGTGTGCGGAACCACAGCTTTGAGCCGCCCGCACAGCCCAGCAAATAAAGACGGTGGCGACCTCTCGGCTATAAAAGCAATGATGAAAGCATTAATGACCTAAGCACCAAATAAAAGAAGGAAATATAAAAAAAGATTGACGCTCGAAAAAATCACTCACGTTTGTAATTCTAGGCCTCCGGGAATCCCGGGGAAGGTGCCACCAGGTGCTCAGTCCGAATGTAGAAGAACTACTCGAACGGTCGAGGCTCAACCTCATCGTCCAATGAAGCTGTCAGCCCCTTCGACCCACGCAGGCTCATCCGAAGCATAGTCCCCCACACCCGCTAAGGAGCGTACATGGCAAGCACAAGATGAAGCCTAACCGTCCTCCCGGCCAACTCCCCATACTCTAAAAATATCAACATGAGCTTGTAGAGAGAGGGGGTGAGTTGCCCCGCACACACCTTATAATATTGGCAGAAGTCCACCACCAAATTGGGAAGCGGGACCCTGAATCCTAGTCAAAGGGGTACGCATAAAAAACACAGTACCCAACATGATCAGTGTGGACTCTCTCCTCAGACCGAGCAAGGACAACATCGGCGTGAGAAAGCACGAACCCCTGCTCCTGCAGTTGGGCCATACCCACCTCCCCCATCAGTGGGGCCTCATTCACAGTGTCTTCCCCTCCACCGGCGGTGAAATATGCCAACGGGCCTCCAATTACGGGGAGTATTTCGTCTATTTATGGTACCCTTTCAGCCTTAATTTGCTCCCCTTCTCCCAGCGCTGGAGACGATCCTTCAATCACCAGGGGATTGACCAGCAGACCAACCAGAAGAACTCTACGAGAAGAAAAACTAGCCATTGATAAGTTGTCAGGGGAATAGAATAAAATGAATGATTTGACAAAAAATGGTGAAAAACTCGTTGCAAAGGAGAAAAGACTTTAAGTTCATAAGAAACAAGAACTCCAAAATCTCACAAGCAAACTGTAGAATGTCAAGAATCGAATGTCCCAACCCGTCTTATAGGCAACTTAATTGATTTTCGGGAAAATCGGTGGATGTCATTAACTGCATATCCAACCGTCAAAAACGGTTCAACCCTATCGAAACGGGCGCCGCCATGATTAGTGTCATAAAGTATCCGCCCGATCACATTCTCCATCTCGTTAACTAAGGAAAAACGAATAGCCCTATCGATAATGGCGGGATAAGCCCTACGCCATTGAAAATTCAAGTAGATCATGTGTATCGTATTCGCACTACAGTACACCGATTATTTCCCTTCATCGATGACACTCGTATATGTAGTAGGGATCAGACTATCGTTATATAAAAGGGGGGTGTCATGACCTCGACACGAGCAGTCGCCACCAGCTCCTCGCCCAAAAACCATCCATTTTGCTATCGCTAAAATCCTCTCATCAAGCCCGACTTCGAGGCGACCTTGATAAGCGGAGGGACTAATTGTATGGGTCGGAACCCGACCCTATAGCAGTTGACGAGGTTAATCGTTTCTCTAGGCTAATGCAAGATTAATAAGTGTCATGACCACTCTTAATTAATAACATTTCATATCCGTCTAAAATGATCACTGAGGTTACGACCTATCTGTTTTGACTAAAATTACCTTCTAATGTGGATCCAGCCACCAAAGGTCAACTTATGCAGTTCACATCTATAAATACCAAGGGAGGAATCCAAAAACGGGGTTCATCTCCTTCCCGATAGGGGGCTCTAAAAACATGCAGAACGAAACAAGGGGAGAGAACCCACCAAAGAAAAGCAGAAAGATGGCAGATCCAAATAAACATGATTATAAGGCTCTGAACCTCCTTATGGGGAGGCAGACCACCCTATTGTTATAATTAAAGATCACCCGTGTTTTCTGTTGCTAGCGAGATCATCTTTTATTATCTTTTCCTTTACTGGATTATTGATGTGGTACGACTTGCTATGATTGACCCTCAACCTACATATATTGTTTTGTATTCATAAAGTGATCGATAATTTTTTAGTCAAACAATTTTCTTGGCACCGTAGTTAGTGACGTGTCTCTGAACATCACCTAGTGAGAATATTTATATTAGTCGAATTGATGAATTTTGAATATTTAACAAATTTGAAGAAAATTAATTGGAGCGACTATCTTTATCATTTGAGGGTGGCTTAAGCGTGCTTATGCTAGTCAATTTTTTTTATCAAATTACCAATTTATTGACCAGAAACTTGTACAACTAGTTAATTGAATTTTAGGCACGTACATGACAGATACAATAGTCTTGTGAAACATGAACGAACTAACTGTCGTAAGAAAGGAGTACGTGGATGACAAAGAGTAATTTGGTGGATCTTTGTGATCATTCTTTGTCGTTTTTTCTCTTCACTTTTTGTGTTTGTCCTTTTTTGTGATTTTTTCTTGCTTTTCACCTTTTTGGAATAGTAAGTAAGAAAATGGGAATGACAGTCAGATAAATATGATAAATTTGCAGCAATATGTCAAAGGGCCAAATCGTCAAACAATTTTTTTGTCAAACAAGTCTGTGTTCATGAATTTTAAATAAGCACATGGCCGGCCAGAGGGGGAGGCCACTAAGGCCTTTGTTTAGGCCCCAACTTTTGAGGGGCCTCGTTTTCAAATAATAGTATATTTATATGGCATTTTTTTCTTATGAAATAATAAATACCAGTATGGTATAAGAACTATAAAAAAAGAAAGTAAACGTTTGGAATAGTGCTTAATATTTTTAAAAAAATTAGGTAATGACAATAACTCATTTAGAATATCCTTACCTTTCTGTTAATATAAATTATTGCGGGTCATTTACGTTTAAGGAACTGACTCAAATTGTGCTTCTTGTTTGACTCAAAAAATATTGGCACCTTTTTGAATAAATCAATTAAAGAAAATGAAGAGTTAAATCTTAATCAACTATAATATACTCCAGATCAATAAACTAACTAAAAAGATAATACATAAGATGAGATCGAGATAAACAATTTTATTGAAACTTTCTGTTGTGGCTCCCATTAATTACTGGAGGTAGGGGTATACAAGTCAAACCATCAAGCCAAGCCGAACTGACGAACCAAGTCAAACGGAAGAAAAAACCCGACTTGTGGTTAGGTGTTGGAAAATAAAAAATCAATCACTCTTAGCTTGGTTTGGCATTAACAAAAAATAAGTCAAACCGAATCTAAATCAAACTGACGTTATATATAAATAAATTTTAAAAAATTTATACATAAAAATAATCATTAAAATCAATTTTGTAAGTATTTTCTAAACTATTTTATAGTTTTCAATGTCTTGGGATATTATTTATTGGCGGGCTTGTGAAATCACTATCCACTAAGTAGATTCTAGAGAATATTTCATAAAACACCATATTTTAGTGCTAATTAACTATTTATAGATATCTTTTGCTATATTACGTTTTATAGATACCTTTTATGTTTTTATATAATGTATTTCATGTATTTAAGATGTTGTATTCTTGAATATAAGAAGAAAAAAAAGGCGAAAAATGGGAACTCCAACTAATTGGCTTCTGTATTTACATGTATTCAAGCGCAATTTCTATTGAATGCAATAATGCTTTTCACAATTTGGGGTAAGTATATTTGTTAAAAACGGAAGGAAGTCAAATCACATGATAGTCTCCTAATTTAACGCAAAGAACTAAAAGATTAAAAACTAATCTGTTGTGATGACCCGGCCCGTCATCATGTGAGTTATCACCCCGTTATCCCAGTTATATGCTTGTTAATGATTCAATATGCATGTTTGGTGTGTTTGAGTCAATTCGGATTGAGTTTGGTTGGAAATGAGACAAATAGTCTCTTAGAAGAAGAAATGGTTGGGAAAAATCAACTAGATATTGACTTGTGAGTTAGAGAGCTCGGAATCAAATTCTGATGATTCGGTAAGCTCCGGGAGGTCATTTATGAGTTAGGAGAGCGATCGGAAGTGAATTCGGGGGTCCAAACGGACCATTTTGAGCCAAAATGAACTGCTGAAGTGTTGCAATAAAATTGCAGGTTATTTGTTCTCTACGATCGCGTATTTGGCCACGCGATCGCATAGTGTATCGGAGGAAATTACTCCGGAAATTGAAGCAACAGTCATGGATCCAGTGCAGGAACATGAGGTAGTGGATGTGTATAGCTTGAAAGAGGACATGTATAAAGCTCAAACACAAATGGCTGAGATGTACCAGGCTTGAGCAAAGGGACAACCTTTACCCACCTACCCTGCGAATCCCACATATATCCATCCACCAGTCTCAACAAAAGATCCATCCACTATGAATTCATCCTCCACTTATCCTACATATCAACCCTACTACGCAACCACATCACAAGCACTACCTCCAATCCCTAAACAAGTTACCACCACCACCACATGTTGCTCCTGTATATGTGGCACCACCACCAGCCACCTTGCACAAATCATCCAGTGAACCACTATTCCACATCCAAGACAATCATTATAACCCCCCAGAACCTACTTTCCGACAACATGATTCCTATACCCCTCTCATTGATATGGCTGAAGAGGAGAAACCGCTTAAAAATCCTAAGCAGGAAGAGATGGCTAGAAAGATGAAAGCCTCGAGCTATCATTCTGTAATATGCATGGCTTGGGTGGTCAAGTAAGCGTAGCCTGCAAGGATTTATGTCTATTCCCTAAGTGTAGTTGCCAGCAGGATTTAAGCTGCCAAAATTTGATTTGTATGATGGCCACGGAGACCCGGTAGCACATTTCAGAGGGTTCTGCAGCAAGATGCGTGGAGCCGGTGGGAAATATGAGTTACTCATGGCTTACTTTAGCCAAAGTCTTAGTGGTTCAGCTCTTGAATGGTATACCAATCAAGACCATACCAGATGGTTTATTTGGGACGATCTTGCCCTGGCATTTGCAAACCATTTTCAGTACAATTTGGAAATTATTCCGGAAAGGTTAACACTTACAAAGATGGAGAAAAAGCCGAGAGAAAGTTTTTGAGAATATGGCTTTAGGTGGAGGGAGCAAGCTGCTCAAGTAGACCCACCGATGAAGGAGTGAGAGATTGTAGACTGCTTTCTGCAAGCTTTGGAACCAACGTACTATGGGCATTTGGTATCTGCCATTGGAAAAACATTAAACGAGATAGTTAAAATGGGAAGCTTGGTTGAGGAAGGATTAAAGTCAAACAAAATCATGAGCTATTCATCCATCAAAGCTATGAACCAGGCAATCCAGACAGGTACAGGTGGAGCAATCGAGAAGAAAAAGAAGGAAGAGGTGGCAGTCATAAAAGGGAGGCATTAATCCATATTACCATCAGCCTCGCCCACATCAACCCCACCAACACCATATAGCCCACCCCAACACTATTACCCTCCTCCTGATCCATAATTTTCTGTACATCACGCCCAAGCCTACCCACCACCTTCTACTCTATGGTGAACTCCAGCACCTCAAAATATTTACCACACCCAAAACATATACCCTCCACCAAAAACATACAAAAATCCCAATGGAACAAGTTTCCGCCCTAACCCTGGAGTCAAGAATGATAGGACACAAAGAAAGAAAACATTTACTCCCTTGGGTGAGTCATATACCAGTCTTTTCTATAGACTAAGACAACTCGGGATGTTAAACCCGATAGAGCCCAAAGTCCCCAATCCACCACCGAGAAATTTGGACCAATCTGTCAATTGTGAATATTGTTCAGGAGCCCCAGGGCATGACACTCAAAAATGCTGGCACCTGAAGTCTGCAATATAGGAGCTTATCGACTCTAGAAGAATTGCGTTACAAGCTCTCGAAGATCCTAATATAACGCAGAACCCTTTGCATGTGCACCATGAGACTCACATGATAGTGGTGGTATAAGGGGGAAATTGCAAGAAGCCCTCTCAGGCTGTAATGATGATCAAAGCGAGCAAGACAGAAGAGAAAGCCATAAGTGAGAAAATACCAATCAAGCCATCTGGGAGCAAGCCAGTAGTGGTAGCAGAACCTGAGCCTGTAAAGGTGATAGTGTCCGGAGTGAGTACAAAGCCCATATTGACTGTAAAAAGAGTACAGCTAGGGCCAGTTGTTATCAAGCCAGTCACTCAAAAGCCCATAGTGAACACCAAAACTGTGCCTTAGAATTACGGCAAGGTAACTGTCATGTATAAAGGAAAGGAAATCAATGAGGAGATTTGTGAAACCCACGGTTTGACCAGGCTAGGGAGATGTTTTGCTCCCGATAAACGGAGGAAGGCAGAAGTTGCAAAAGATAATCCAGCCAATGTAAATAAAGATATCACTGAAGAAGAAGCCGAGGAATTTCTGAAGAAAATGAAAGCTCAAGATTATTCTATAGTTGAACAGTTGAGAAAAACACCAGCACAAATATCTTTGTTATCCTTGTTGATTCATTTGGATGAACACCGTAAGACATTAATAAAGATCTTGAACAAGGCCGATGTACAAGAAAAGATCACAGTGAGTCATTTAGAGAAGATCACAAATAAAATCTTCGAGGCAAACAGAATAACATTTTCAGATGATGAACTGCCGATGGAGGGGACATAGCACAATAAGGCATTATATCTTACGGTGACATATAGAAAATCAGTGGTGACCCGCGTACTGGTTGATAATGGGTCAAGTGCCAAAATTTGCCCTTTATCTACTTTGGGCAAGCTAAAGATTGATCATGAAAGAATCCATAGGAACAGTATATGCGTGAGAGGATTTGACGGAGGCGGGAAGAACACTGTTGGAGACATCATATTGGAACTCAATATCGGACCAGTAGAGTTTACAATGGAATTTCAAGTTCTGGACGTTGCCGTGTCCTATAATCTACTACTAGGACGTCCATGGATTCATGCTGCAAAGGATGTACCTTCCTCACTCCATCAAATGGTGAAATTTGAATGGGATCCTCAAGAAATAGTGGTTCATGGTGAAGATAATTCCTGCAATATCATCACACCATTTGAAGAAATCGAGGGTGATAAAGGTCCCTAGGTATACCAAGTGGTGGACACTATATCTGTGGATAAAATATTTGAAGGCGAAACATTCCAATGCCCAAGATAGCTTCCGCATCAGTCATGGTTGCTACGGAGATGTTGAAAAATGGGTTTCTCCCTGGGAAAGGTTTAGGAGCTGCACTGCAAGAAATAACACAGCCTGTATCTCTTTTGGGTATCATTGACACTTTTGGATTGGGTGTTGATTCATGTCCAAGCAACGGTCGTAGTCAATATAACCTGGTCTAATAAGTCCAGAATCGATCCCACATGGAATTGACCTACCAATTACAACTTTCAGAACCCAAGAGTACTTCCGAATCAAGTTCCCAAAATTTCAAGTATATATTTGTATGGATTTTCGAACTATCTACTACCTTTGCAAAAATGAAAAAAGGCTTAAAAGAAAGAATTGAATATTGGGTAAAATAATATGGAGAAACACTAAGGTATTGATTTCCCCTATTGATGGAATCCCTTATCGTTATGCTCATACAAATTGTCAATATATTCTATCAATCATGAACGCTATTTGCACCGTAACCCTCTCCCGAGCAATTACAATAATTTACTAGTGCACTCTCCCGAGCTACCCTAGCTAGCTTTAAATTGAATAGTTTACTTAAGATTGCACCCAAGACTTCGTTATTCCTAACCCCTCTTTACGCCTAAAGTTATAGATTCCTCCAATAACCTAGGTGTGGTGTTGTTCAACAATATACCTAAATATGCACTCTTTTCCAAGTTATGCACACTAAATAGGCACGGCTAATTGGGACGTCTACCAATTAACTACAACAAGAACGAAGTTGAACAAATAGAAATCTAGCTAACAATTTGTAATCACATAAACGATAAGTTCATCACTCAATAGGTTCCATCAAAACCTTAGAAAAGGATTTAGCTACTCATGCTCAAAGAAACAAGATTAATAATTGAATTCATAAATAAATAATTGATATAAAATAAAGGAATGAGTTGAGAGAGTTCTCTCTTACTAATTATCTTGCAAAGTAGAGAAAAATACACAACTTGCCTCTATTGGGCGAACTAGGGGTTTATATAGAAGTTTTAGGGCTTAAAAACTGAATTTGTACAAAACTGGGAAACATTCTGCGGCGCCTTCCGCGGTTCTTCCGCGGTCGCGGACGGACCGCGAACAGTCAATTTCAGAGAGCTTGTTTTTTCGTGGTTCATCCGCAGTCGCGAGTGAACCGCGGATGAACAACATTTGTGAGTTTTCTCTGATTCTTCAAGCTCACTTCACTTCAACTCTTCACTTGGCCTTTTCATCAACATGTGACTCCAAAATAGCTCCTTTCAGCATCCAATGTATCATATGTACCTATAACACACCAATAAACACTAATTAAAGCATTTTGTCATCATAAACAACAAAGTGTGATTATTTAGGGCATAAATATAGTCAAATTCACCTATTATCAATACCCCACACTTAAACCTTTGCTCGTCCTCGAGCAACCTTAATCACACTTTCGGCCAATTTTTAATTATGTCTCCCCCAAAATATGTCACAAAAGCCATCTTTCCTGATTAACCTAAGATATGCACAATCTTTACCTAATCGTAAACTCTCATGCTAGCACATTATTACTTACTCTACTTATTACCAAAAACTTGCAAATTTACCTTCTTCCTCTTGAGTTACACGCCCTCACATAATTTATTGAGAGAAGTTCCCCCACATAAGCAATTTAGAACATGGAACTTATAAATATCTGAAAAATTCACTCACTCTCAACAAAGAACATTTATATGCACACAGACACACCATAGGCTTGCGCCTAGTGTAATACTCCACTAATCGAGTTATTTAATCATAGATCAAGAGGTCTTTAAGGGTTGTAATGTTAGCTACGGGACGGGTAGGATACTTTTGGTTATAGTGGCTAACCTCCCTAAGCAATTTTCTTTTCCATTTCAAAATTTCCCTTTAGTTTTCTTCCTTATGTCTCCTCTAAACATTCCTTCACCTTTATGTACTTTGGATCCCCACTTTTCTTTTGTTGGTGTAACTGACCTTACTAATTTTCTTTGATATAGCTCTTTTTCTTAGAATATCTCTTTGCTTTGTAACACATGTACATTATTTTGGTCAGTTCACTATTTTCTTCCATTCATTCTTGATTTTCCCTTCTTTTTCAATTTTCCTTCACCCTACACTTAGACTTTTTCATATATTCAATTCAATACAAGTGCTTCTAGGAGGTAAAGTAGAACAATATAATAATTTTATGAACATTCAAGGGTTATCAAAAAATAGGCTTTAAGATCAAAGGGGTTAACTAAGATATTATGTGCTGGTGAATTCATGTCTATTGGTTTATAGGGTTACACAAAGAAATGCCTCTATCCTTTCTACAACCAAACAACTTCTATTTCGCTTTGCAAACATACATGGCAAGTTCTAGGCATCATGTAAAGCATACAATGTAAGTAAAACCTCACACACACATAGCATGCAACTCATTTGGAATTCGGTTCATCTACAAAGTCTTATCGATGTTTAAGCAAGCATTATTGTGCAAATTTAAGGCATATTGAGATTCTACAGTCAAGTTTAGAAAATACATTCTCAAGTTCAATTTAAGCTTTGGTAATGTGCATACTCGGGGTTACATGTTACCCTTTTTCCTCTAATCCTAATAAAAGAAAAAATCTACCTAACCCGGTTCAAATAATAACCCTTGGAAAAGAACCGTGGTCAAAAAAAAAACCAAGGAGGAGATGATACACTACCTAGAAAAAGAAATAAAAGAAAGAAAAATTCCTACGTGGACTACTTCCCTCAAGAGTACTTGTCCTAAATAGTCCGTCATAAGGAAGAGTCCTTTACTCATATTTTTGTATTTTTTAAATTTTTTTTGATTTTTTTGTGTTTTTATTCCGACTTAGACCCTTAAGAAACCCGTCGCCAAGTGTCCATCATCGGGCCAAGCCAGCTAATATAATTTACAACTACATCTACTACATACAATATACAATACAAGATAAGTCTTCCACCCCACACTTAAAAATATGCCATGTCCTCATGGCATAATAATACATGTATAGCACGGAAGGGTGAGAAAACTTACCTGGGATCTACCCCGTGTCTAGCCACTTTATCACTTTCTTTTTCACCCTATCCTTCATATTCGAGTTCAGCCTTCTTTTGCGTTTCTTGGAAGGCTTGTGCCCCTCTTCCCGGAGAATTTTATGCATGCAATATGCGGGGCTAATCCCCTTTATGTCTGCCATGGTCCACCCAATGGCAGTCTTGCATTCTTTTAGTACCTGTATAAGCTTTTGAGCCTGCACATCTAACAACCCAGATAAGATAATAACAGGTAAAGTGGAGTTAGGACCTAGAAATTCAGACCTGAGATGAGATGTTAGTGGTTTAAGCTCAAGCTTTGGTGGCTCTTCTACGGATGGTTTTGCAGGAGGGGTCTCTCTTTTCTCTAAGTGTAGAGGCTCGAATTCAAGCTCTCTCTCCCAGAACCCTTTGCCTTCCAGAGATAATACCCATTCTGCTAAACTTTCACCATTTACCTCTTCCATGTTCATTAGGCTTGCTTGAAGAGGATCTTCAGTGGTCAACTCTACATCGTTGGTCTCCACTAACACATCAACCGCATCAATAAGAGAGCAATTCGCGAACTCACTAGGGCGCCTCATGGATTTTTGCACATTGAATATGATCTCCTCATCATTCAACCTCATCTTGAGTTTCCCAGTTTCACAATCAATTAGAGCTCTCCCGGTGGCTAGGAATGGTCAGCGAATAATTTGGCAACTGCCATTATTGTGCCAGCGATTCAAGATGAGGCTTTCCAGATTACCAGCAACATGTTACACTTGTTGCAAAACAAGGGATTATTCTATGGGACTCAGGTTGAAGATCCACAACATCACCTGAAGAACTTTCTCTCATTATGCAAGACACAGAGGCAACCGAATGTGACACCGGAAGCCATCAAACTATTGCTATTTCCGTTCTCAGTTATAGGGGCTGCGCAGGTATGGCTAAACTCACTCCCCATAAACTCCATTGCAACATGGGATGAGTTAGTCAAGCAATTCCACAACAAGTTTCATCCACCTAACAAGATAGCTTAGCAAATTGATGAGATTGTGAGCTTCAAGCAGAAACCAATGGAGACATTACATGAAACTTGGGGCAGATTCAAAGGTATGCATGTTATATGTCCTCACCATGGGGTTCCTGAGCAGATGTTGGGTCAAAGGTTCAACATGGGGCTTGCAGACAGTATGAAGAATATTGTAGATGCTTCAACAGGTGAGGCTTTTTTGAGCAAGACTTGGAGGGAAGGTCAGAATTTGCTTGACAAGATGGCTCAAAACTCCTGGTGGACAACCAGGAATGCTCCTATCACTCCAGTGGTACACTCTATACCTCTGAATCCATCCAACACTATGGAGGAGAACATGGCAACTTTATTGGCACAAATGAGCATCCTGACGAAAAATGTTGAAGAATCTGGGGTCAAGCACCAGGTTCACATTGTAGACACTACCATTGGTGGTTTATGCACATCGTGCATGAGCCAACCCATAGGTAATCCACGGGCTGCAGACCAAGAACACCATCACCAGTATGAAGATATGAACTATGTAGAAAATTATGGAGGGCAGCGATAGGGTAACCAGAGTTGGGGTTAGCAGGCTCCACAGCAATACAGGCCTCCTCAACTACAGTATAATGCAGCAGGTATGAGGCCACCAAACAACATGGCCCCATATCCTAGACCTCAGAATTTCAACAATCAGAAGCAGGGGTATCATCCACCTCCACCACAGCATGGGGGTAGACATGACGATGGGTTCGCATAAGAGAAAGCTATGATGCAGCAGGTAATTGGATCACATGCCAAAACCAATGAGAGGATAGATGCACATGATGCAACTATCAAGAATATTGAAGTACAGGTGGGCCAGATTGCTATGTCACTTAACAATCGTCCTCAAGGGACATTGCCTGCAGATACACAAACAAACCCAAAGGATCAAATCCCAAAGCAACTGATGGCAGTCAATCTGAGAAGTGGAAGAGATATTGATGCTTAGTAGGAAAGAGAGAGAAGCCATTTACAGGCTGAAACGCTAACTCTAGTGCCCATTGAACTGAATGAGTCCACCGGGTTGACAGAAGTTACAGTCCAGCTAGTAGGTAAAAATGTAGATGTGCAACAGGGAACGGAGAATGTAGCTGAACAGGTAGAGCAGCAGATTGAGGAGAAAGTGATAGAGAAAGAAAAGTCCCAAGTGATTGGGAAGAAGAGGCCTCCACCACCATTCCCCTAAAGGTTGGCCAAGCACCAGAAAGAAGAGCAATACAAAAGGTTCTTTGATATGCTCAAGCAAATCCAGGTAAACATTCCTTTAATTGATGCTTTGAAAGAAATGCCTGGGTATGCTAAGATGATGAAAGACTTGATGTCGCGTAAATTTGATTTCCAAGACTTGGCCTCCGTGACTCTTACTCAGACTTGTAGTGCAGTGGTTTCTAGACCCATAGCTGAGAAGTTATCTGACCCAGGTAGCTTCACCATTCCATGCACTATAGGAAACCTTGCCTTTGCAAAGGCATTGTGTGATTTGGGGGCAAGCATAAATCTTATGCCCTTGGTGATTTATAAGAGGCTGGGCATCGGGAGAGCCAGGCCTACTTCCATGTTATTGCAGCTTGCTAACAGGACGGTTAAGCGTCCATTTGGTATATTGGATGATGTACTCATCCAGGTGAGGAAGTTTGTGTTTCCCACCGATTGTGTTATTCTTGACTGCAAGGTGGACGAAGAAATTCCTATAATCTTAGGAAGGTCATTCCTAGCCACAGGGAGAGCATTGATTGATTGTGAACTAGGGAACTCAAGATGAGGTTGAATGATGAGGAGATCATATTCAATGTGCAAAAATCCATGAGGCGCCCTAGTGAGTTCGCGAATTGCTCTCTTATTGATGCGGTGGATGTGATAGTGGAGACCGATGATATAGAATTGACTACTGAAGATCCACTTCAGGCATGCCTGATGAACTTAAAAGAGGCAAATGGGGAAAGCTTGGCAGAGTTGGTGCTATCTCTGGAAGATAAGGGGTTTTGGGATAGAGAGTTGGAGTTTGAACCTTTAAATTTAGAGAAAAGAGAGACCCCTCCGGCAAAAACATCCATAGAAGAGCCACCAAAGCTGGAGCTTAAACCACTACCATCTCATCTTAGGTATGAATTTCTAGGCCCTAACTCCACTTTACATGTTATTACTTCATCTGGTTTGCTAGATGTGCAGGCTCAAAAGCTATTACAGGTACTCAAGGAATGTAAAACTGCCATTGGTTGGACCATGGCAGTCATAAAGGGGATCAGCCCCGCATACTGCATGCACAAGATTCTCCTGGAAGAGGGACACAAACCCTCCAGGAAACGCAAAAGAAGGCTGAACCCGAATATGAATGATATGGTGAAAAAGAAAGTGATAAAGTTGCTAGACACGGGGTAGGTCCCAAGTAAGTTTTCTCACCCTTCTGTGATGTACATTGATTATTATGCCATGAGGACATGGCATGATCTTAAGTCTGTGGTGGGAGACTTATCTTGTATATGTTGTACATAGTAGTTGTAGTTGTAAATTATATTCTCTGGCTTGGCCCGATGATTGACACTTGGCGACGGGTTTCTTAACGGTCTAAGTCAGAATAAAAACACAAAAAAATTAAAAAAAAATCGAAAAATCCAAAAATAAGAGTAGAGGGCTCTTCTTGATGACAGACTATTTGGACAAATACTCTTGAGGGAAGTAGTCCACGTAGGAATTTTCTTTCTTTTATTTTCTTTTTCTAGGTAGTGTATCACCTCCCCCTTGGTTTTCCTTTTGACCACGGTTCTTTTTCAATGGTTTTTGTTGAACCGGGTTAGGTAGATTTTTCTTTTTAGGATTAGAGGGCAAAGGTTGACATGTAACCCCCAAGTATGCACATTAGCAAAACTTAATTGAACTTGAGAATGTATTATCTAAGCTTGACTGTAGATTCTAGGATATGCCTTAAATTGCACAATACAGCTTGCTTGAACGTTGATAGGATTTTGTAGATGAACCTAATTCTAAATGAGTTGCATGCTAAGTGTGTGTGAGATTTTACCTATATTATACTTTTTACATGATACCCTAGAACTTCCCCTGTGTGTTTGCAAAGCAGAATAGAAGTTGTTTGGTTGTAGAGATGATAGAGGCATTTCTTTCTGTAAACCCATAAATCAATAAGACATGAATTCACCTGTACATAATATCCTAGTTAACCCCTTTGAGCTTAAAGCATATTCTTTGATAACCCTTGAATTTTCATGAAAAAATCGAAATCTTATATTGTTCTACTTTACCTCCTAGAAGCACTTGTGTTGTAATGAATATGCAAAAGTCTAAGTGTGGGGTGAAGGGAAGTTGAAAAAAGGGAAAATCAAGAATGAATGGTAGAAAATGCTGAACTGGCAAAATAATGTAAATGCGTTGCAAAGCAATGAGAAAAAAAAGTAAACAGATATATCAATGTATATATGTAAAATAGAAAGTCCAGTTACACCAACAAAAGAAAATTGGGGATTGAAAGCATATAAAAGTGAATGAATGTTTAGGGGAGACATAAGGGAGAAAGCCAAAAAGGGAAGTTGTGAAAAAGAAAGAAAGTTCTTTGGGAGGTTAGCCACTATAACCAAAAGTATCCTACCCGTCCCATAGCCAACATTACAACCCTTAAAGACCTCTTGATATGTGATTGAATAACTCGATTAGTGGAGTATTACACTAGAGGCAAGCCTATGGTGTATCTGTATGCATATGAATGTTCTTTGTTGAGAGTGAGTGAATTTTTTCTATATCTATAAGTTCCATGTTCTAAACCGTTTATGTGTGGGAACTTCTCTCAATAAATTGTGTGAGGGCATGTAACTCAGGAAGAAGAAGGTAAATTTGGAAGTCTGTGATAATAACAAGAGTAAGCAACAATGTGCTGGAATTTGAGTTTACGGTTAGGTAAGGATTGTGCATGTCTTAGGTTAATCGTGAAAGATAGCTTTTGTGGCATATTTTTGGGGAGGCATTAATAAAAGTTGCCTAAAGTGTGATTAAGGTTGCTCGAGGACGAGCAAAGGTTTAAGTGTGGGGTATTGATAATAGGTGAATTTGACTATAATTATACCCTAAATAATCACGCTTTATTATTGAATTGATATTGTTTATGATGACAAAATGCTTTTATTAGTGTTTTTTGGTGTGTTATAGGTCCACATGAGCCATTGGAGACTAAAAGAGCTATTTTGGAGTCATAGGATGGTAAAAAGTCCAAGTGTAGAGCAAGAGTGAAGTTGGCATTAAAAATAGGATGAAGAATGCGAGATACTATTCATCCGCGGTCCATCCGCGACCGCGGACGAATCGCGAAAAAAGAGGCTCGCGGAACCTCTCAAACTACAGAGAGCCTGAGTGTTCGCAGTGACGCTGCCGAAATTTCTGAAGGCTAACTTTGTAAAAACTCAATTTTTGTAACCTAAACCCTCTATATAAGCATAAATTTCGCCCAAGAGAGGAAGCATTGTATTATTCCCTACTTTTGCAAGATAATTAGTAAGATAGAACTCTCTCAACTTATTTCTTTCTTTTATATTGATTCTTTGATTATGAATTCAATTATTATTCTTGTTTCTTTGATCATGAGTAGCTAATTCTTTATCTAAGGTTTTGATGGAACCTATTGAGTGATGAACTTCTAGTTAATGCGATTAAAAATTGTTAGCTAGATTTCTATTTGTTCAACTTCGTTCTTGTTGTAGTTAATATGTAGGATCCCCAATTAGCTATACCTATTTAGTGAGCATAACTTGGAAAAGAGTGCATATTTAGGTATATTGTTGAACAACACCACACCTAGGTTATTGGAGGAATCTATAATCTTAGGCGTAAAGGTGGGATTAGGAATAACGAAATCTTGGGTGCAATCTAAAGTGAACTATTCAAATTAAAGCTAGCTAGCGAAGCTCGGGAGAGTGCACTAGTAAACTATTGTAGTTGTTCGTGAGAGAATTATGGTAAAAATAGCGTTCATGATTGATAGAATAATATTGACAACTTGTATGAGCATAAACAGAAGGGATTCCATCAATAGGGGAAATTAATACCTTTAGTTTTTCTCTTTATTATTTACCCAACATTCAATTCTTTCTTTTAAGTCTTTAATTCTTACAAAAGTTAGTTGTTAGAAAACCTCCACAAAAATATATTCAAAAGTTTGGAAAGCTGCTTCAGAAGTGTTCTTGGTTGTGAAAGTTGCAGTTGATAGGTTATTCCCTGTGGGATCGACTCTGGACTTAATTGACCGGATTATATTGGCTACGACCGTTGTTTGGACGTGAATCAGTACATAAGTTGCTCATTTATTCAGAATGTTGGCCCATCAAGCATAAATTAAGAAAGTTCAAGACAGACATCATTGTAAAAATAAAAGAGGAAGTCAACAAACAATTTGAGGCGAAAGTCATACAGGTCACCAAATATCCCACCTAGTTAGCTAATATTGTACCTGTTCCGAAGAAAGACGGAAAAACTAGACTGTGTGTTGATTATCGAGCCTCAACAAAGCAAGTCCGAAGGATAATTTTCCATCGCCAAAGATCCACATACTAATTTACAATTGTGCCAAACATAAGATTGGGTATTTCGTGGATTGTTTTGCGGGTTATCATCAGATCCAGGTGGACGAAGAAGATGCAGAAAAGACAGCCTTTATCACACCTTGGGGAACATATTGTTACAGAGTAATGCCATTTGGATTGAAAAATGCTGGAGCCGTATATATGAGAGCAATGACTACCATGTTTCATAACATGATATATCGAGAGATTGAAGTCTATGTGGATTATGTCATTATTAAATCCAGGAAGCAGTACGATCATGTTAAAGACCTGAGGAAGTTCTTCGAGAGGCTTTTGAGATACAATCTCAAGCTCAATCCAGCAAAATATGCTTTTGGAATACCATCAGGGAAATTATTAGAGTTTGTGGTAAGCCGGCGTGGTATTGAATTGGACCTGTCCAAGATAAAAGCTATTCAGGAGTTGCCTCTGCCAAAGAGCAAGAAAGATATGATGAGTTTGCTAGGCAGATTGAATTACATTGGCAGATTTATTGGCCAACTGACGTCAACTTGTGAGCCTATTTTCAAATTATTGAAAAAAGATGTTGCAGTAAAATGGAATGATGAATTTCAAGCTGCATTTGATAAAATCAAGGAATATCTGGCCAACCCGCCTGCATTGGTTCCTCCAGGACCCGGAAGACCCTTGATCCTTTATTTGAATGTATTGGATAATTTCTTCGGCTGTGTACTGGGGCAGCATGATGAAACAGTGAAGAAGGAGCAAGCAATTTACTATCTTGGTAAGAAATTTACATTTTATGAGGTAAAATACACTCAGTTGGAAAGAACAAGTTGTGCCTTGACCT
This sequence comes from Nicotiana noctiflora, assembly GCA_032618575.1. Taxonomy (NCBI): domain Eukaryota; kingdom Viridiplantae; phylum Streptophyta; class Magnoliopsida; order Solanales; family Solanaceae; genus Nicotiana; species Nicotiana noctiflora. The sequence continues at coordinate 52,729 of JASVEL010013047.1, forward strand.
GGGTTGCGCAGAAGTTGAAACACTACCTGTCGGCTTACACCACTTATCTCATATCTCGTTTGGACCCACTAAAGTACATTTTTCAGAAGCCTATGCCCACGGGAAGGCTTACTAAATGGAAAATTCTTCTCACAGAGTTTGATATTGTTTATGTAAACCGCACTGTGATGAAAGCACAAGCAGTTGCTGATCACTTAGCAGAAAATCCAGTCGACGATAAGTAGGAACCACTGAAAGCATATTTCCCTGATGAGGAGGCGATGAATATTGAAGAATTGGAACAAGAAGAAAAGTCGTGCTGAAAGTTATACTTTGATGCGGATGTCAACAGCAAAGGAGTTGGAATTGGAGTTGTACTCATCCCAAAAATTGGTCAGCATTACCCGGTTACAGCTCAACTCCGCTTTTTCTGTACTAACAATATGGCTGAATATGAAGCGTGCATATTTGGATTAAGAATGTCAATAGACATGGGTGTTCAAGAGATTTTGGCCATGGGTGACTCGGATCTCTTGATACATCAAATTCAAAGAGAATGGAAGACACGGGATTTGAAACTCATACCGTACCGATATTGTCTACATGAAATATGTTAGCGGCAAACATATTCCAAGAATGCACAATGAAGTTGCTAATGCTCTAGCTACTATATCATCTGTGCTACACCATCCGGATAAAGCTTATGGGGATCAATTACAAATCCAAGTTCATGATCAGAATGCTTATTGTTATATAGTAGAAGAGGAACTTGATGGCGAACTGTGGTTCTATGATATCAAGGAGTATCTGAGAATGGGGGTATACCCGGTACAAACTACATGGGATTAGAAAAGAGCCATAAAATGTCTAGCGAGTGGATTTTTCTTCAGTAGAGGGGTTTTATACAAAAGGACCCCGGATTTGGGTTTGTTAAGATATATAGATGCAAAGCAGGCTACTACAATCACGATTGAGGTACACGCAGGAGCTTGTGGACCCCACATGAGCGGGTATGTGTTAGCAAAAAAAATACTCAGGGCTGGATATTACTGGCTTACTATGGAATGAGATTGTATTAGATATGTACAGAAATGTCATCAGTGCCAGATACATGGGGATTTGATTCATTCTCCGCCATATGAATTGCATACAATGTTGGTACCATGTCCTTTTGTTGCTTGGGCATGGATGTCATTGGTCCAATAGAGCCAGCAGTGTCCAATGGGCACAGGTTTATTCTGGTGTCCATTGATTATTTTACCAAATGGGTGGAGACAAAGACATTCAAAGCAGTGACAAAGAAGGCAGTGATGGACTTCGTACGTGCAAACATCATATGTCGTTTCAAAATTCCAAAGGTGATTATTACAGATAATGGAGCCAACCTTAACAGTCATCTTATGGCAGAGACATGTCAAAGGTTTAAAATTATGCATCGCAATACTACACCTTACCGGCCCAAAACAAATGGAGCAGTTTAAGCCGCAAATAGTAATATCAAGAAAATCCTTCCGAAAATGGTGGAAGGATCGAGGCAATGGCATGAGAAATTACCCTTTGCTGGGTTGGGTTATATTGTGCGCACTTCGATTGGTGCAACCCCTTATTCATTGGTGTATGGCACGGAGGCAGTGATACCTGCAGAAGTTGAAATACCCTCCCTTCGAATCATTGCGGATGCTGAGATTGATGATGATGAATGGGTAAAAGCCCGGTTAGAACAATTGATTTTAATTGACTAGAAAAGACTGGCAGCAGTATGTCATAGACAACTGTATCAACAGAGAATGGCCAGAGTTTGAGGTTGGATAATTGGTGTTGAGGCGTATCTTACCTCATTGGGCGGATGCAAAGGGAAGTTTTCCCCTAATTGGCAAGGACCATTTGTTGTATCTGGATTGTTGTCCAATGGAGCATTATATTTGACAAACATAAAAGAGAAATACGTAGAGACTGCCATTAACTCTGATGGAGTCGAAAGATACTATGTATGATTTATTTCACGTATCTAATTGTATTTGTCATATTTTTGAAATTGAAATTATGAAGCCATTTTATTTCTCTATCTAAACACTTTACCCATTGCTATCCCTTTGAGCCTTATTGTATTATTCTTTCATGCCCCTCTTTCGGAATCAACAATGAAGTCAAAAATAAATGATGAAATGACAAAAGGAAAGGATAAAGCAAAATAAAAAAAAGAGAAAAGTAAAAAAAAAAAGACGAGAAAAGAAAAAAAATGTTAAAAATGACAAAGGAAAAAAGAGAGAAGAAAGTATACAAAAGAAGAAAATCGGGAGAAGTCAAATCGCAACATGAAGCGATCTTATTATCCGAACTTCATTTTGACTTGATCCCAAAAGGGTACATAGGCAACCTCACTGATGTTCAGTCATAGCAGAAAGAAAGTCCAAGGTTCACCAAAATTGAAACTGGGGCAGAAGTTATGATCATTATGAAGGATATGATTCCGAAAGTTGTAATTTTGAAACCCTAGTTGGAAAATTTGAGCCTTTATATCTTTCTTTCTAAAACCCGTCCAAAAGCCACATTACGATCCAAAGAAAGACCTTCTAATTAATTTCAAGAAAATGGCAGTACAAGTAAGTGAGGAAAGGCATGTTATGGACAACGCTCGGGAACCCGAAGATGGAGAAAATAAAAAAGTAAAAACGAGAGAGTCTTATTGGTGAAAACCCTCACGGGCACCATAAGGCGACGTAAGGTGAGAGAAATAAAAAATGAGAGTGTTTTATTGGTGAAAACCCTCATGGGCACCGTAAGGCTATGTGGGATGAGAAAAAATGAAATTAGAGAGTCTTACTAGTGAAAAACTCTCACGGGAACCATAAAGCGAAAGTGAGAAATGATTTGGTGGAATGAAAGTGGCAAAGCAAGTAAAGTTTGAGTTTGGTGAAAAAGAGAAATAAGTTGGCAAGAAATATGGTTAGACAGATTGGATCGGCTAGCCGAATGCATGGCATGATCAAAGGAATCAGCCTTCCCACTCAGATAAGTCTTTTCCTTTTACTTTGAAAATATTCCTACCCTCAAAATTCAGGGTCATTGCATTTCATTTTTCTTAAAATCTGTCTACAAGACATTGCCATTTGTAAGCTAATTACCAGCTTCTCAGTTAAATGGCACAATAAGATTGGGTCCTTCAAGGACAAGAGAAATAAAACAACATATGGCCGTCATATTGCCAAAGGGAAATAAAAGAGAAGAAGAAACAACAAAAGGGAATTGCAAGGAAAAGTTTGAGTTCAGAAAATTATTGGAAAACAACCAGGAGCCGCAGCAAGGCAGCACAACAGCAAGCTGAAGCAAATGCAAGAGTGGAAGCAAGGCCAACAAGAATGCCAGCTACTAACCACCATTTTTATACTAACAAGTTGTTCACTGATTAGAATAGGGACAAAAGATTCAAATTCTTACTAATCACTTTAAAGTGAATGTGACCAATGTGGACACACAAGGTAGCACAAGTTTTGCAAAATCAGGCATCCACCCGGAAAATATGGCAAAGCAATCTAAAGGAAGCAACAATGGATGACAGAATCTACGATGAAAACTGGTAATCATGCACCCACATGGATAACAAGGGAATATTTTTCTTAATTTTTGCAATCAGGCGCCCACCTGGACAACAAGGGAATATTTTTCAAGTTTTTGCAATCAGGCGCTTACCTGGATAACAAGGGAATATTTTCTTAGTTTTTGCAATCAGGCGCCCACCTGGATAACAAGGGAATATTTTTCTTAGTTTCAACAATCAAGAGCCCACCTAGACAAGAGCAGAATATTTTTCAAGTTTTTGCAATCAGGCGCCCACCTGGATAACAAGGGAATATTTTTCTTATGTTTTTGCAATCAGGCGCCCACCTGGATAACAAGGGAATATTTTTCTTGAGTTTTTGCAATCAGGCACCCACATAGATAACTACGGAATATGTTTCTTAAGTTTTTGCAATCAGACGCCCACCTCGACAACAAGGGAATATTTTTCAAGTTTTAGCAATCAGGCGCCCACCTGGATAACAACGGAATATTTTCTTTGTTTTTCCATTCAGGCGCCCACCTGGATAACAAGGGAATATTTTTCATAAGTTTTTACAATCAGGCGCCCACCTGGATAACAAAAGGGAATATTTTTCATAGTTGTTGCAATTAGGCGCCCACCTGGATAACAATGAAATATTTTTCATGTTTTTGCAATCAGGCGCCCACCTGGATTACAAGGGAATATTTTTCTCAGTTCTTGCAATCAGGCGCCCACCTGGATAATAAGAGAATATTTTACTTAGTTTTTGCAATCAAGCGCCCACCTGAATAACAAGGGAATATTTTTCTTAAGTTTTTGCAATCAGGTGCCCACCTGGATAACAAGGGAATATTTTTCTTAAGTTTTTGCAATCAGGCGCCCACTGGATAACAAGGGAATATTTTTCTTAATTTTTGCAATCAGGCGCCCACCTGGATAATAAGGGAATATTTTTCTTAGTTTTTGCAATCAGGCGCCCACCTGGATAAGAAGGGAATATTTTTCAAATTTTTGCAATCAGGCGCCCACCAAGATAACAAGGGAATATTTTCTTAGTTTTTGCAATCAGGCGCCCACCTGGATAACAAGGGAATATTTTTCAAAATGAAATACTTCTTTTTTAAGCTAAAATTTAATAGCATCATAGATTCAAGCCCCATACTGGAGCAGAAAGTTTTCTTTGGTTTTTTAGTAAGCAGGCACCCACTTGAAGAACAAGGGAATACTTTTCAAAGTTTTGCAAGCAGGCGTCCACCTGAAGAACAAGGGAATAATTTTCAAAGTTTTGCAAGCAGGCGCCCACCTGAAGAACAAGGGAATACTTTTCAAGTTTCATAATCAGGCGCCCACCTGAAGAATAAGGGAATATATTTGAAGCAAGTTGCAAGCAAGAGTCTTCTCGAAGAATGGAAGATGCAAATGAAAAACAAAAATCAGTTGAAAGATATAGTTAGGATTTTGTAAAACATAGAGCATAGTTCAGTTTATCTTCTTTTTACCATGGTGTAATAAGGAGATTTGCAGGCAGCAATAACAAGCAATAGCAATAGAGTCACATCTCTCTGGTAGTTTCAACTACCAGACATTCCAGAACTACATTGACCTGATTCCTGTTTAGCCCAGGATATGTAAGCAATCCTTGAAGCAGGATGCGGTCAACACTTTCAAAAGTGCTTCACACAGAAAATGCGAATGGGAAAAAATCCCTTATTCCTGCTCACTTGTCTTTGCACTGAAACTCTTCGTGTTTTTAGCAAGGAGGGGCAGCTGTGAGCACGTGATTTTTGCTCCAAGCAAATAAGTCCAAAATAAATATACAAAAATGATTTTTGATTGAAACTTGTTGATTATTGTGTAAATGTATCACTATTTGTTTTTAATTATCGAAAATAAAGTAAAAGAAATTAATTAGAAAATGTCAAAAAATAAGATAATTACTAAAGAAATTTAGAAATCACAAGAAAAATACAAAAAATAAAAATAAAGGGGATAAATATATTGGGAATAAGTACTAAGGAAAAAAAATATAAAATACAAGAAAATACAGGAATATAAAATAAATACAAGTTAAAAATACAAAAACAAGATAAAATACAAGAAAATACAAAAATACAAGGTATTTGGGCCAAATTACAAAATTCATAGCTCAATCAATGCCCAAATAAGACCTGGCCCAAAGAAATAATACCGCCTGTCTCTATAAGGCCAAACGACGACGTATAGGAGAATAGATCTGGACCATTCATGATTTGAATTAGACGGACCAAAGTGAACGGTTGTCTTGAAAATGAAAGGAAACCATTATTCAAAGTAATCAGGGTCGTCCATCTAATAAATCCAACGGATGAAAGCAGTGTCTCACATAAGCCAAACGATATCGTTAAGGCAAAGTAATCTCAGCCGTCTATCTAGTTGATCTAACAGATGAGAGGAGAATTACATTTAAATCAAACGGCACTGTTTAGTGGCCAAATTAATCCTGGCCACTCATCTTATCTACTCCAATGGCTGATAATCAATATTACACGTTTAATATATATCAATACCCATCCGTTCAGTCTCATTATACACCTCCCATTTCAGAGACAAGCCCTAGCCGCCCCCCAATCCCCTTCCTCCTCTCCACAGGCCACCGGAACCCTACCGGTGGTCTGCCACTGTTTGTCTTCTCTGGCTAAAAACCTTCACCCTTGAACCTCCTCCTCCTTCTCTACCACCCTATCATACCAACCCTGTCAAAATACCCTTCTTTTTCCCTAGATCTTGAAACTCCGATCGCCGGAACCCTAGCCCGCGACCACCAACCAACGAACCAGTCTTCCCCCTTAACACCCTAAGACCGCCTTGAACTCCTCTATCACCCATCTAGGTTTATCCCTTGAATATAAGCCCTTCTTCGAATGTTAAAAAATGTTCCGCCGGAACCCTACTACGGCGGATACCCCAAACCCAAGACCACCCCAGATCTAACCTTAGACCTCAAATCACCATTCTTTAACACCAAACGAGACTCCAAGAGTCTGTTTGGAAAATTTAAGGTCAAAAAGAGACTCAAGGTCTCTAAACCACTGGAAAACTAAGAATCAAGAAGAAATTGAAGAAAGATAAAGGAAAAGAAGAAAAAAATGAAGAAAGAAAGAAAAAGGAAAAAGAAACATCAAAAGCTAAGTTACCCTGAACCTCTACTGTGCTTCAATGTTCTATCTTCATTATTTGTTAAACCTACTGCATGTTCAAAGTCTTCTGTGTACTTGAAACCATCTGAATACTCTCCTGTTCTGATTATAGCCATTTGTTAAATCGCATGCTATATAGTCGTTTGATGTTCTTGTTTATTAGATCCTTTCTCAACTAAGGGTTTTGATTAATTAGGATTCAACCATTATCAATTTGTCTTTCCGAATTCTTATTAATTAAAGATTAGTTGTAATTAGGGTTATATGTGCAAGATTACTTGAAACTGGCTATGATTGCAATACGATTTAAATGTTTGGTTCTTTTGAACTTCTGATTACTTAGTCATATTAGGGCTATGTGTGTAAATGTTTAATGTTTGCTATCATTGCAACACAGTGTGACTTCTAACTTGTAAAAGGTTATTTGTGGTTATTTATGTAAGAGTGGTTAATTATGAAAAGGTTATTTAGTTCTGAACTGGTTAAAATATAAAGTCAAGTCTCAGGGGTTATTTTTTAAATATTGTTGACTACTCAAGGTCTTAACAGACCCAAGGATTGGCCGGGTAAATACATATAAGACATAAGGGGTAAAAGGGGAATGGGAAATGGTATTTCTGAAGATAACTTAGAAATAATAAGGGCATAAAAGATAATTGGGCATGATTTTGGTGTAATTTGCTGAACAATAAAGGGTGATTCAGGCATAGTTAAATGGTAAATAAGTAATAAACCTTAACAAGTGAGAGTAATAAAGGCATTAGCGCCTAAAGGAATGATATACAATACCCTAAAACCTTCTAGCAGGAGTTCACGTGTATTCTTATCAAAAATAACTTAGACTAAACTAAAATAATTCAAAAAGAGTAGGGGTGGGAAGTCTGAAAATTTAATTCAAATTTGCCTCACATTCTACTCTATAAATAGGCTTCTTCGGGCCTTATTTCAAAGGTTCAGAAGATTTTATACACTGAAATACACTAAATAGATACTGAAATACTGTTATTGTTCAATTGCTGTTAGTTCGAGTGGTATTCTGGAACTTCTGATCATTGTTCTTCGACTTTTTATTAAGTTTGCTGGGTTTTCTACTTGTTTTGATCGAGTTTTATTGGATTTTACCTATTTTCTTGGTTAAACTTGCTGAGTCCTCTCTTCTGAAGTCGAACTTGCTGTTGTGATAATTTGCCTCTACTGCTGTTGATATTTGCTTGGTGCTATTGCTGATTTCTCTTCTCCTTCAACCTTAGAACTCATTGTTTCTCTCATTTTAATCAGGAACACTACTACTTCCTCGAGATGTAATTGAAATGCCTTGAAGGAATAACTTTGCTGATTAGTTTTATTATAATTATATTTCTGTTTTGTAGCTATAGATACTTAGCTCTTATGTAATTCATTAGGAATTGGTTTGTAATAAGGACTGGACTGAACGAGCCTAACTCGAAATATAGTAATAGTAGATAATAATATAGGAGATAGATTAAAGAGGTTAGTTATAATGATTACCTAAATCTAAAACTAAAATTGGCTTAAACTTAGTCGAATCACCTAGATTTATAACTACTCTAAAATTAGACGTGTAATACTAATACTTAGATATTTTGTTAATTAAGTTCTGAATCAAAATCAATTAATTCGAAAATTATGAGTAATTGAGTTCTAAATCTTATTAATGTCTCAACATCGCTGAAACTGGTTTAGCTATAAAACTTGAATTTAATTTTGTGATATGGTGATCTATATAGGATTATAATGACAACGGTAATTCGAGCATGCTTTAGTTAAAAATTTAGAATATTGTTTTCCAGTTAAATAAAAACAATAAAATAACTCTACAATTAGTATCTCGATTGATAGTTAATTCATAGATTAGATTCTGCTAATCTAGTAGTTAAACCGCAATAAGTTGATTAAAACTATATGTCAAGGCTCTTAGTTAATTGACAACATTGAAACCAATAATGTTCAAATGTAATTTGGGGTTAGTATAAACAGTTAATTGCTAATATTGAATAATGTTTGTTTATAGTGTTGTTATTTCATAAAAGTGCTAATCTGTCTTAAACCTGCTTTAGATGTTGATAATCTGGGCCTGAGTGTGAATAAAGGCCCAGATCCGGTCAAAATGGCTCTTAAGCCTATGAGAACAGATCCAAATAATTTCAGCAGGGCTTTAATTAGCCAACTGCACCTTGGTGCAGCACTGTGAGTTGGCCCAGATTCCAGGCCCAATAACGAATATAGGCCTGGATGCAAATAGATAATGATATAAAATCGTTTATAAACAGTTATATTAGGGGAAAACAGAAGTAGAAAATATAGTGCATAAATAGGTTTGACCTTCTAAATATGAAAAGGGATGAGCTTTGTTACAAGATAAAAACACACGGGGCCCCCAAATAATAACTATAAAACTTTAGACCCGAAAGGATCGTTTAAACAATTTCATGATCTTTCCCAAATATAACAAGAATAGACATCATTAGGCGTAATTTAATATACATTCCTTTGAACGGGTGCACATTTATGTGACCCAAATCCTACTCTCAACGAAGTCGAAATATATTCAAAGCCACAGGTGTATGGTGTGGTCGAGGATGTATTTTCACGATGTTACAAATTCGTAAAATTCAAAAGCGGTATAATTGCACATAATTAAAATATATAATTTTAAATTAGATAAAATCAAAACAACAGTTGAGCGACCATGCTAGAAGCACGGAATCCGGGAGTGCCTAACACCTTCTCCCGGTTTAACAGAATTCCTTATCCGGATTTCTAGTTCGCGGACTATAACAGAGTCAAATTTTCTTCGGATCGAGATTAAACCGGTGACTTGAGACACCATTATATTCTCAAATGGCGACTCTGAAAATTTAAATAACTAATCCCGTTCCGATTGTCCTTAAAGTGGAAAAAATCCTTTTGAACCCTCATGGGTAAAGTGTAGGAATACACATTTTTCCTTATCCAGTAGAGCTCCGTAATTAAAAAAGGAGGTGTGACACAGTATCAACAACCTGCTCAAAAGATGACGCCAATACTCTCTCCCTGGTCATCAAGATACGAATAAAATAGTTGAGGCTGTCAATGAACCTCCTAATCCTCTCCCGATCTGTCGGGATCATCCAAATAGCATGCCTGGCCAATTGAGTATACCTCAACTCATACTGAGTCACTGTCATATCACCCTACACTAGCCATTCAAACTGGCGATGCAGCTCATCTCTGCGGGACTGTGGCACATACTTCTCTAAAAACACAGTGGAAAACTGCTTCCAAGTACGGGATGCTGCCCCTATAGGCCTACGACTCTCAAACTCCTCCCACCAAATGATTGTTGGACCGAAAAACTGGAATATAGTAAAAGAAACACCACTGGACTCACGAATCCCCGCTGTACGCAACATCCTCTGACACTTGTCTAAGAATCCCTGGGCATCCTCACCTTCAGTACCACTGAATGAAGAAATCTCTCCAAGAGACGCTGCTCATCGTCAGACATCACCGGTACCACATACTATGGGGCTGGTGCAGCCGGAACAGCCGGTGCAACTACCTAAGCTGGGACTGCCTCTGTCGTCTGAAGTCCCTGCACAACCTGCTCTAGTGTGCGAGCTGCGGGGGTCTGATGACCACCCCCGATATGGGATGTCGCTGCTATAACGGTAGCTGATACTACCTGAGCCAACCAAGTACAAACAGATAATATCTGGGCCAATGGGTTGCCTGAAGACTCGGAATCACGATAGGGACCGCTGGTGCCTGAACAGGTGCTGTTGGGACCTCTGCAACTGGAGGCTGATATGGAATGGGGACTACTGGTGGGTCAACTGGTACTACCCCAGCTATTCTACCCCTACCACGACAACGACCGCATCCACGACCTCTAGCAGGTGGCAATGGTGGTCGTCCACCTCATCCCGTAGCACGAGTCCTCGCCATCTGCGAGAGAATAAAATACAGAAGTTCAATTCTCGGAATAACAAAACCGCACGACAGAGTTCAAGGAATATAAAGTGTTTCCTAAAAGGTCTACGGCCTCCCGAGGATCAATACAAACGACTCCGTACAGATCCGCGAGATACTACTAAACGGCTCAAGACCCATGTGGCCTAGTAACCTAGGCTCTGATACCAACTTGTCATGACCCCAAAACCCGATCGTGATGGCACCCAGCATATTGGTAGGCCAAGCCAGACCAATCTCACACAATACCGAGCTATCAGCTCTCACTTTACTTCAAAAGCAATATTTAAAAATAATAAAAGTACGATATTTTAGCATAAGTTGCAAAATAGCCCAACACCATGTAACACCTCCCACAGATCTAGAGTCATAAGCCAAGAGCCTCTACCAAGAATATAATACTGATACTGAATAAACTGTATCTGATAAATGTCTAAAAAGTCTAAAAATAACAGACGATAGAAGGAAATATCAAGTCCTACGGACGCTAGCAGCTACCTCGACAGTCCGGTATGATCACTAAATCAGCTGGGGAGTCAGCCTTGCTGCGAAGTACCTGGATCTGCACACAAGGTGCAGGGAGTAGTGTGAGTACTTCCAACTTAGTGGTAATAAGTACGGATAATGACATTGAAGATAAGAATACCCAATATTGCACTAAGCAAAGCTATATAATAACCTTCTTTCACCATTTTCAGCAGTATAATTCTCAGATTCAGCAAAAATGGCTACACAATACAACAGATATATCAATGTAATGCAGATGCATGAACATGACCGCTACGGCGCGTAGCCCAATCCATTTGTGTACCCGCGCTCACTGTGGGAGTTCAGACTCCGGAAGGGCTCCTACAGCCCAAGCGCAATATCAGCGATATGCAATGACGCACAGCCCGATCCACTACCAGTCTAGCTACATGCAATGCAAGCCTCACAGGCACATAAAATATCATTTCGAAATCTCTTTTTATCAATAACAGTATAAAACAGTGTTCTGAAATACCAGAGTTTGAAAAACCATTTTAGACAGTGTTTAGCTCAGGAATGATATGCTATAATAATAGAAGTAGTGATAACAATCCTCATGGGATCCAAATAATTGGCTCACAGCCCAAAGATATCCACACCATCCTAGTAGAAGGTTTACCGGCTCATATACAGCCAACAACACAGTATAATACAACACAGTCGGACTAATCCATAGTCCCCAATCATAATCGACCCCTTACTCCCAGTAGAGTACGTGCCTCACCTCAATACTGCGTCACATAGTGATACACCGGGCTTTCGAACCCTCAAGTCATAATCCATACCCATTACTCACCTCGAATCGGCTCGAAACTAGCCAGCAATGCCTTTGCCACGAGAATCGGCCTCCACGGGTGCAGAATCTTATCAAAACCAATAGGAATACGTCAAAATAGGCTAAAGGAACATAACCCACTCAAAATAAACCGAATTACACCCAAAAACACGAAGTTGCCAAAAACCAACCCCCGGGCCCGCTTCTCAAAAAATTAAAAAACCCATATTTTCAGAATCCTCGTCTCACCGAGTTAATACATATAAAATTTAACAAAATTTGAGTTCATTAGCCCCTCCAAATCATCGATTTTCTATTTTTCTTATACTTCAAGCAAAATCCCAATTTACATCTCAAATCCTCCAATTTTCAGTGATATAGATGAAGATTCTAGGATAAAATCACGTAATTAGGCCATAAGACTTATCTCCAATCGAAATATAGATGAAATTCTCTTAATCCCACGTTCCCTATCTTCAAAACTTGCCTAACAATGGTGAAATAATAAAAACCCTCGCGGATGAAACGTTACTTAACAGTTCTGCCCGACCAACAATTCATTCGTCGCGTTCGCGACATAGCCCACGCGAATGCGATGGGCAAAATTTTTATAACTTAAAATCCTTCTACGTGAACGCGTCCAATAGCTCGCGATCGCAATGCACAAAATCTTGGACTCACGCAAACGCGTTACTCCCCTCGCGATCGCGTACAAGAAAATACCTTGAACATCCATTTCTTCTTCGCGAACGCGGCATTACCCTCGCGAACGCGTGCCTCAGCCTCAACCTCCAACCTACGCGTTCGCATCACAGCCTTCGCGAACGCGTAGGCCAAAAATCCAGACTCTCTTTTCATTCTACGCATTCATCACCACGCGAACGCGATGAGTTATTTCTCTGCAATTTTACACCAGCAAACCAGACCTGCTCAACATTATGAAATGGTCCGTTTAACCCCAGGAAACAACCCTGAGGCCCCCGTGACCTCAACCAAAACCACCAACCCACTCCAATCACTATAAAAACTTGTTCCAATCATAAAAACACATCATTAAACACAAAAATCATCAAATTAGGCAGATTCTAGCCTAAGTTACAATAAAACTTTTGAAACCTACATTCTATCAAAAACCCGACCAAACGATGTCCGAATGACCTGAAAATTTGCAAACACATCCAAAATCACGTAACGAAGATACTGCAATTGACAGAATTCCATGGCGACTCCCAGATCAAAATCTCACCTATCGATCGAATTTCGCCAAAATTCCAACTTAGCCAATTCAAGCCTATTTCTACACCAGACCTCCAAATACAATTCTGATCACTTCCCTAAGTCACAAATCACCTCCCGAAGCTAATCGAATCACCGAAATCCTCATTTGAGTCTTCTAACCACATAGTCAACTTTAGGTTGACTTTTTAGAAATAAGCTTCAATCTAAAAGGCTATATGCCTTATTTTCAACCAGAATTAATCTGAATTTGCCCGATAGACTCTAAGACAGATAAAGAAACATGAAACACATAATGAAGGTATAATGGGAGATAACTCTCGTGACGACGGGCTGGGTCGTCACATTCTCCCCAACTTAAGCAAACGCTCGTCCTCGAGAGGGTCAAGAAACATACCTGGAAACTCAAATGAGTGAGGATATCTGCTCTGCGTCTCCTACACGATCTCCCAAGTGGCCTCCTCCACGGGCTGACCTATCCACTTAACCTTTACTAATCCAATGTCCTTGGACCTCAATCTCCTCATCCGACGACCCAATATAGCTATAGGCTCTACATCATAGGTCAAGTCACCATCAAGCTGCACTGTACTGAAATCCAATACATGCGATGGGTCGCCAACATATTTCCGGAGCATAGATACATGAAACACCGGATGAACTCTCGATAGACTAGGTGGAAAAGCAAGTATATATGCCACCTCTCCAATCCTCCTGAGAATCTCAAAAGGGCCAATAAATCTCGGACTGAGCTTTCCTTTCTTCCTAAATCTCCTGACGCCTTTCATAGGTGAAACCTTCAGTAAGACCTTCTCAACCACGGAATAAGACACATCCCAAACATTCCGGTCCGCATAACTCTTCTGGCGTGACTGGGCTGTGCGGAGTCTCTCCTGAATCACCTTCACCTTGTCCAAAGCATCCTGGACCAACTCTGTCCCCAACAACCTAGCCTCACTGAGCTCAAACCAACCAACTGGAGATCTACACCATCTCCCATAAAAAGCCTCATACGGCGGCATCTAAATACTAGATTGGTAGCTGTTGCTATAAGCAAATTCTGCGAGAGGCAAATAATCAGCCCATGAACCACCAAAATCAATAACACAAGCATGCAACATATCCTCCAAGATCTAAATGGTACGTTCGGGTTGTCCGTCCGTCTGGGGATGAAATGCAGTACTCAGCTCAACATGGGAGCCCAACTCACGCTGAAATGTCCTCTAGAACTACGAAGTAAACTGAGTACCTCTGTCTAATATGATAGAAACTAGAACTCAATGCAATCTCACAATCTCACAAATGAATATCTCTACTAACCGCTCCGAGGAGTATGTAGTACACACAGGAATGACGTGAGCTGACTTGGTCAGCCTATCCACAATCACCCAAACTAAATCAAACATTCTCACTATCCGAGGGAGTCCACTAACAATGTCCATAGTGATCCTTTCCTACTTCCACTCAGGAATATCAATACGCTGAAACACACCACCGGGCCTCTAATGCTCATACTTGACCTGCTGACAGTTGAGGCACCGTGCTACATGACTCACAATATCCTTCTTCATCCTTCTCCACCAGTAATGTTGTCTCAAACCCTGATACATCTTTCCGACACCTGAGTGGATAGAATACCGCGAGCTATGGGCATTCTCTAATATCAACTCACGAAGTCCATCAACATTGGGCACGCATATCCGGCCCTGCATTCTCAACACACCATCACTATCCATAGTGACATCTCTGGCATCATAATGCTGAACTCTGTCTTTAAGGACAAGCAAGTGTGGATAATCATATTGGCGCTCACAAATGCGATCATATAAGGAAGACTGAGAAACAACGCAAGCCAACACCTTGCTCGGGCTCTGAAATATCCAACCTCACTAGTCAATTGGACAACACTTGTACATCATATGAAAATGGTCTCTCCCCAACTGGAATATACGCCAAGCTGTCCATACTAACAGCCTTTCAGCTCAAAGAATCAGCCACCACATTGGCCTTCCCCGGATGATATAGAATAGTAATGTCATAATCCTTGAACAACTCAAGCCACCTCCATTGCCTCAAATTAAGATCCTTCTATTTGAACAAATGTTGGAGACTACGATGATCAGTATACACCTCACAAGACACACCGTACAAATAGTGCCTCCAAATCTTCAAGGCATGAACTATGGCAGCTAACTCCAAATCATGAACATGGTAGTTATTCTCATGAGGCTTCAACTGACGAGAAGCATAAGCAATAACTCTACCCTCCTAAATAAAACACAACATATCCCCACTATCGAGGCATTACAATATATGGTATATGAACCTGAAGCTGATGGCAAAACTAACACTAGAGCTATGGTCAAAGCTGTCTTGAGCTTCTCAAAGCTCTCATCCGACCACACGAATGGTGCACCCTTCTACCTCAATCTGGTCAAAAAAGAAGCAATGGATGAAAATCCCTGAATAAACCGACGATAATACCCTGCCAAACCAAGAAAACTCCGGATCTTCGTAGCTGAGGACGGTCTAGGCCAACTCTACACTGCCCCTATCTTCTTCGGGTCAACCTGAATACCATCACCGACTCGAGCCAAAACTCGTACGTAGAGAACTTAGCATACAATCTCTCCTCCCTCAACCTCTGCAACACAACGCTCAAATGTTGAGCATGCTCCTCCTAGCTACGAGAGTATACCAGCATGTCATCAATGAACACGATCACGAAGGAATCCAGATATGGCCGGAACACACTGTTCATCAAGTGCATGAACACGGCAGGGGAATTGGTTAGCCCAAAAGACACCACAAGAAACTCATAGTACCCATATCTCGTCCTGAATGCAGTCTTCATGATATCAGAATCTCTAATCTTCAGTTGATGATAGCCTGAACAAAGATCAATCCTCGAGAACACCCTTGCTCCCTAGAGTTGATCAAATAAATCATCAATACGCGGTTGAGGATACTTGTTCTTCACGGTTACCTTGTTCAGCTGTCTATAATCAATGCACATCCTCATAGAACCATCTTTCTTCTTAACAAACAACACTGGTGCACCTCACGGTGACACACTAGGGTGAATGAATCCCTTATCTAAAAGCTCCTGAAGCTGTTCTTTCAACTCTTTCAAATCTGCTGGTGCCATACGATAGGGAGGAATAGAAGTGGGCTGAGTGCCCGGCACCAAATCAATACCAAAATCGATATCCCTATCCGCCGGCATGCCCGACAAGTCTGATAGGAACACATTTGGAAAGTCCCTCACAACAGGAACACAGAACCAATACTAGGAGTCTCAGCTCCCACATCCCTCACAAATTCTAGATATGAAAAACACCCTTTTTCAACCATTCTCTGAGCCTTTTAGAATGATATCACACGGCTAGGGACATAATCCGTCGAACCCCGCCACTCAATCTGAGGAATACTAGGAATAGCCAATGTAATTGTCTTGTCATGACAGTCCAAAATAGCATGGCATGGGGACAGCCAATCCATGCACAAAATCATATCGAAATCCACCATACCTAACAATAGCAGATCCACTCGGGTCTCCAGACCCCCAATAGAAACAACACAGGATCGATAAACGTGATCCACAATAATCGTATCACCCACCGGGGTGGATACATGAACAGGCAAATTAAGACTACCAAGGGTCACACCCAAATGATGTGCAAAATAAGAAGACACGTACCAATATGTGGACCCGAGATCAAACAAAATAGAAGCATCTTTGTGACAAACTAAAATGATACCCGTAATCGCTACATCTGAGGCAACAACATCTCGCCTATCAGAAAGTGCATAGAAACGTGCCTGACCACCACTCAATCGCTCCTCACTCCTAGGACGACCTCTAGAAGACTGACCTCTACCCCTACTAGCCTGAGATGGTGCTGAAGTAGATGGAGCTGAAGAGGAGGGTTGATCCCTTTGCTGAGACCTACCCCTGCGAAGTCAAGTACACTGCCTCCTAATGTGGCCAAACTTTCCACACTCAAAAAAACTACTTGGCGCTAGAGAAGGGGACTGAAGGGAACCCCTCGCTGCAGATTAACCCTGGGCCAAAGAAGAAGGTGCTGAACTCTGAACTGGGACGGCGCTGAGTAAAGACTCGCCCTGCTGAAAACCCTGACGGCCACGGCTAGAACAAGCTCACTATGATCTGGGCGACCTGAATTAGGAGGTCTAGATGAACGACCTCTGCCCTGATGAAACTAGCCTCTAGATGGAGCACCACTAAAACTGCCTAAACCTCGAGGCCTCTTGGCCTCCCTCTCCTCTCGCTCACGACGATGATCCGCCTCAATAGAGCATGCCATATCAACCACCTGCTCGAAAGATGCTGCCAATGCTCTCTCGCTAGTGATAAAAATACGAATAGAATAGTTGAGGCAATCAATGAACCTCCTGATCCTCTCCAGGTCTGTCGGGATCATCCAAATAGCATGCCTGGCCAACAGAGTATACCTCAACTCATACTGAGTCACGGTCATATCACCCTGCACTAGCCACTCAAACTGGCGACGAAACTCCTCTCTGCGGGACTGTGGCACATACTTCTCTAAAAAGAGACTGGAAAACTGCTGCCAAGTAAGGGGTGCTACCTCTGCAAGTCTACGCCTCTCAAACTCCTCCCACCAAATGAATGCTGGACCTGAAAACTGGAATTTAGTAAAAGTAACACCACTGACTCAAGAATCCCCGTTGTACGCAACATCCTCTGACACTTGTCTAAGAATCCCTAGGCATCCTTGCCCTTAGTACCACTGAATAAAGGCTGCTGAAGTCTGCCAAATCTTTCCAATCGACACTACTCGTCGTCAGGCATCACCGGAACAACATACTCTGGGGCTGGCGCAACTGGCGCAACTGAAATAGCCGGTGCAACTACTTAAGCAGGGACTGCCTCTGGCGTCTGACGTCCTTGCATAACCTGCTCTAGTGTGCAAGTTGCGGGGGTTTGATGACCACCCCTGGTCTGTGATGTCACTGCTGCAGTGGTAGCTGAAACTAGCTGAGCCAATCCAGTACAGACTGATAATATCTGGGCCAAAGTCTCCTGAAGGCCAGGAATAACAATAGGCACTATCGGTGCCTGAGTGGGTGCTACCGGAGCCTCAACCACTGGGGGCTGATCCTGGATACGAGCAACAGGTGGGTCTACTAGCACTGCCCCTGCCACTCTACCACGACCACGACCACGACCATGGCCATGACCACGGTCTCTAGCTGGTTGCAATAGTGGTCGTCCACCTCGTCCTGTAGCACGAGTCCTCGCCATCTGCGAGAGAATAGACTACAGAAGTTCAGTTCTCGGAACAACAAAACCGTATGACAGAGTTCAAAAAATGTGAAGTGTTTCCTAAAAGGACTGCAACCTCCCGAGGATAAATACAAACGTCTTTGTACCGTTCTGTGAGACACTACTAACCGGCTCAAGACCCATGAGTCCTAGTAACCTAGGCTCTGATACCAACTTGTCGTGTTGGCGCCCAGCATATTGCTAGGCCAACCTGACCAATCTCACACAATACTGAGCTATAAGATCTCATTTTACTTCAAAAGCAATATTTAACAATAATAGAAGTACGATATCTTAGCATAAGTTGCAAAATAGCCCAACACCATATAACAACTCCCACCGTCTGATGAATGCGGAAAACATCTAAAAATAACATATGATAAAATGAAATGTCAGGTCCTGCGGATGCTAGCAGCTACCTCGACAGTCCGGTATGATCACTGAATCAGCTGGGGAGTCAGCCCTACTGCGATGTACCTAGATCTGCACACAAGGTGCAGGGAGTAGTGTGAGTACTTCCAACTCAATGGTAATAAGTACGGATAAAGACATTAAAGATAAGAATACCCAATATTGCACTAAGAAAAGTTATATAATAACCTTATTTTACGATTTTCAGCAGTAGAATTCTCAGAATCAGCAAAAATAGCTAAACAGTACAATAGATATATCAATGCAATACAGATGCATGAACATGACCGCTACGGCGCGTAGCCCGATCTATTTGGGTACCCGCGCTTATTGTGGGGGTTCAGACTCCGGAGCGGCTCCTACAGGCCAAGCGAAATATTAGTGATATGCTACAGCGCGCATCCCGATCCACTACTAGTACAGCTACATGCAAATCAAGCCTCACAGGCACAGAAAATATCATTTTGAAATCTCTTTTTATCAATAATAGTAGAAAACAGTATTGAGAAATACCCGAGTTTGAAAAACCATTTTAGACAGTGTTTAGCTCGGGACTGATATCAGGATAACATGCTATAATCATAGAAGTAGTAATAATGATCATCACGGGATCCAAATAACTAGCTCACAGCCCAAAGATATCCACAACCATCCAAGTAGGAGGTTTACCGGCTCATTTACACCCAACAACACAGTATAATACTACACAGTCGGACTAAGCCATAGTCACCAATCATAATCGACCTAGCACTCATAGTAGAGTATGTGTCTCGCCTCAATACAGCGTCACACAGTGATATACCGCAATCGACTCACCTCGAATCGGCTCGAAACTATCCCGCAATGACCTTGCCATGAGAATCGGCCTCCATGGGTGCATAATCTAATCAAAACCAATAGGAATACGTCAAAATAATCTAAAGGAACATAACCCACTCAAAGTAACTCGAATTACACCCAAAAACACGAAGTTGCCAAAACCCGACCCTCTGGCCCGCTTCTCGAAAAATTACAAAACCCACATTTTTAGAATCCACATCTCACCACGAGTTCATACATATAAAATTTATTAAAATCAGAGTTCATTAGCCCCTCCAAATCGTCGATTTTATGTTTTTCTTAGGCTTCAAGCAAAACCCCAATTTACACCTCAAATCCTCAAATTCTCAGTGATATAGATGAAGATTCTAGGATAAAATCATGTAATTAAGCCATAAGACTTACCTCCAATCGAAATATAGATGAAAATCTCTTAATCCCACGTTCCCTGGCTTCAAAACTTGCCCAACAATGGTGAAATAATGAAAACCCTCGCGGATGAAATGTTACTTAACAATTCTACCTGACCAACAATTCCTTCATCGCGTGCGCGACATAACCCACACGAACGCGATGGGCAAATTTTTATAACTTAAAATCCTTCTACGCGAACACGTCTAACAGCTCGCGATCGCAATGCACAAAACCCTGGACTCATGCGAACGCGTTACTCCCATCGCGATCGCGTACAAGCAAATACACTGACCTTCCATTTCTTCTTCGCAAACGTGGCATTACCCTCGCGAACGCGTGCCTCATCCTCCATCCTCTACGTGTTTGCATCACAGCCTTCGCGAACGCGTAGGCCAAAAATCCAGACTCTCTTTTCCTTCTACGTGTTTGCGTTCTTCACCATGTGAACGCGATGAGTTATTTTTCTGCAATTTTACACCAGCAAACCAGACCTGCTCAACATTACGAAATGGTCCGTTTGACCCCCGGAACCAACCCTGAGACCCCCCGGACCTCAACCAAAACCACCAACCCACTCCAAATCACGATACTAACTTGTTCCAATCATAAAAACACATAATTAAACACAAAAATCATCAAATCATGGCAGATTCAAGCCTAAGTTTCAATCAAAACTTCCGAAACCTACATTCTATCTAAAACCCGACCAAACGATGTCCGAATGACCTGACAATTTATAGACATATCCAAAATCACCTAATGAAGCTACTACAACATTCAGAATTCCATTCCGACTCCCGGATCAAAATCTCACCTATCGATCGGATTTTGCCAAAATTCCAACTTAGCCAACTCAAGCTTATTTCTACACCGGACCTCCAAATTCAATTTTGATCACTCCCCTAAGTCACAAATCACTTCCCGAAGCTAACCGAATCACCGGAATCCACATTCCGAGCCCTCTAACCAAATAGTCAACTTCGAGTTGACTTTCCATATTTAAGTTTCACTCTAAAAGGCTATATGCCTTATTTTCAACCAGAATTAATCCGAATTTATCTGATAGACTCTAATGTAGATATAGAAACATGAAACACATAATGAGGGAACAACGTGGCGGTAACTCTCGTGACGACTGGCCTGGTCGTCACATTGTATTTTTTTCACAACATCCTTATATTTATCTTTCTTCTTAAATTCAAAGAGTAGAAAAGAAATTTTCGCTATATGTATTAAAGCCATAGTAATAGTAGGGTAATAAGCTGCAGAAAACTCAATAGTAGTTGTATAAAATTTATGTAAAAATTTAACAACATTATTAATGACCTCCCAAGTACCAATTGTTAACATACGACTTGGATCAATACAATGCGCATTAGCAACATCAGTTATTGAGAACCCATATTTGTAGTAAACTTTTAAAAATATATATATGTGTAGTTCCATCAAGTAATAATTTCATCTGGCATGAATTGGTGTTGAAGGTTATACTGGACACACTTACTTTTAAATTCCTTTATTCTAGATTGTCTATTATTTTCTTGAATGACACCAACCGCTCTTCTAACATGACTAATCTTTGTTAAAAATAAATTAAGACCACTTTTAACAATTAAATTATAAATATGACATGCACACCTAACATGAAAATATTCATTAAGAGGTGGTTTCAAATGTATTTTTAATATTGAAATTGCGGCATTGTTGTTAGAAGTATTATCAAAAGACATACACAATACTTTTTCGTTGAGATTATAAAATTCAATAACTTCACAAACAGTACTACTTATAAATGTAGCAGTATGACTCTGATCTTCATCATATCTAAAAGAAATAATATATTTTTGCATACAAGTACTATCATCTATCAAATGGCATGTAATAGTGAAATAATCACGTCCATTCACAGCATGACCAATACCAGAAGTTAGAGAAACTCTACAGGAAGGTGGTTAAACAAATAACGTAAATACGTTTGATATTGTCCATGAAGTCTAAAGATATCGGCTCGACAAGTACTTCTAGGTATACCTTTAAATAATGGATTGTAAATTCTTTGAATATACATAATAAGATATGACGAAGAAGCAAAAGAAAAAGGTAGACAACCTAAAGCAATCATTTTTGCTAACTCCTCATGATCCTTCATTTTATCATATTTAATTAATCCTCCAATAGTAGGGTTAATAGTTGCTTGATTTTCATCACCATCTAGGCCTCATTTTATGGGATGTGGAACTCTCATATGTCTACTAAGCGTTCCAGTTCCCCCTAAATTTCCTCCAGTCAAATGTTTAAAATCACCTTTACAAAGTTTGCATCTAACTCTATTAGTACCTTCAATTATTTCAAAAAAATTCCAAACCTTACTTCTTTTTCTACAATTAGTAGTCGGAGCCACATGTGGTCTACTACTAGTGCCACGACCACTACCCCTTCTAGCAACTCCAACACTACCAACTCTAGCACTAGTAGGTGAAGCAGGTATCTCATCTTCCATTCGTAAATCATTATCTTCTATTCCATAATCTTCTTGTAATTCTTCATAATCCATATTATCATTAGGCGATGTTTCCGGAACAAGAGAAAATAGGGTACTATTACTACCAGATGCTGAAGAATTACCTCTTTTTTATTTGCCCTACTAGTAATTTTTCTACACGGACTTTTAGCAGCATTCAACATATTATAAAAATTAAAGTATAAGCACAAAATAAATATGCAATTAAAATATTAAATAATAAAAAGAGTTGGAGGGACTGCACCGAATTCGACAACAAATTGAGCACTTGATTATGCAATTCCGATGTTACCACGAACAAACGTCAAGCAAGTATTCCAACTTGAAGTTCAAATGTATAAACTTCAAAACCCGAATGATAAAACACTATAAATTAAATTCAACTATTCAATAAAAGTGAACCAAATAAAATTAGAAGATGAAATGATGAATTGAAGACTTGAAGTCTTGATAATTGGAGAATAAGAGAATGAGAGAAATGAGATTTGAGTGAGAAATGAAGAAGAGATGGGGGTATTTATAGTTTTACATAAGGTTATTTTTGTAAAATAAAAAATGGTTAAAAACACAATTAAAATGACTATTTGAGCAATAGATCCGTTGGCCAACGGATCAGTCCAATTTATGACCGTTGCCAATGGTCAATGGCAACCACATTCGTCATAAATAAAATGAAAAATAAAACAATTAGCCGTTATACCACGACGGTTTAACCGGTATAATACATTGTTCATCCAGAGCAGGCTTAGCAGGTCTGGTTAACCGCTAGGAAAAAATAAATGGACCAAACCCCATAAACCCCCAACCTAGCCCACCCGGCCCTTATGTACTGGGCTGGTCTGATTCCGGTTTTAACCGATCTGGGTGGATCCTGTCTGGGTCAACCCAGCCCATTTGACACCTATAATTAAACCCCATCAGTTATAACCAATTCACTCGATAAGAAAACCTAACAATTGACTTAATTGATCTAAATTAATTCCTAATTAATCACTGGAACACTAGAGCTGAATCTAAACCAAATTCAAATTAATGCTAGACATCAAACTCAACAGAACACTATTATGCTTCAAATTGTCAAATTCAATAATAGTTCGAACTCAAACCCTAAACCAAATCGAACAGAATTGAAACAAGGATGAAATATTCACTAATCAAAATAGCAGTTAGGTTGAAATGAAAGATTAACTACACACGAAATGAGTTAAACATTGAATTAATCCAAAATGAAATAGGTCTGGAACAAAATTCATATATGTACCAATTGATACATAATGCAGAATAAATTTGGCCAATCCAATCATTCTAAACCAAATACATAAATGAAAAGAGTAGAGGAAGACAATAATCGGAATAACACTAAACATAAACATAAAAACAAATGACAAATAACAAGAACTCACGTGTGAAATTGGGAATCAATCTTGGCACCCTTACTTGAATTCGAATTTCCATTTCGGATTTGAGATCAAAATAAACCTTAATCGAATGTTCTCGACTGAGAACACACGACTAAGGTCGATTACGACCTCAATTTTTCAAAGTTGTATTAACCTTGGAGTTTGGTTTTTTTAGGGTTCGTCTGTTCGATCTAAAATCTGAGGGGTTCTAAAAAGATTCAAACACAAATGATGACGGGTATATGACGAGGGAGGTTGGGTGATCATTTGATGTTAGTTTGGGGTCAATTAGATGAATAGGGGTTTGGGGTCGATTATTTGATCTAATCTTTGAAGCATCCTAGGGTGATTCGAGGGTAACTGATCAGAGATTTAGGATGGGGAGGTCGAGGGGGTCCTATGGTGTAATTTTAGGAGTCATTAGGCCATCAGAATCGCCGTGAGATGATTTTCGGTATGCGGAGTAGGGCGGGGTGGGGCGGAGGGTCTTTTAGTCTATGAAAGCATAGAAACAAAGAAGGAATGGGGTTTTGGCTTGGGGGAGGGGTATGGTTTGAGATTATATACGTGGAGTGGGAAACAAATCCAAACCGTTCGATCAATTCAGATTAACGGCCTGGATCAATTGACTTAACAAAATGGCATCGTTCCGACACTCTTGAAACCGGCTTAGTCTCTGGATGAAAATGGTTCGGGGCATGGAAGACAAAATGGGACCGTTCGATCAAATGAAACGAAAGACTCAAATCAACAAAGCTAAAGCGACGTCGTTTTGTTGATACTGGGGATGGACTGAACCACTCGATCTAATGTGATCGACAATCCAGATTGAATGTGACCATACGATGTCGTTTGGTTTGCTTTGAAGGTGGACTGGAGTTGGGAGTCAGGTTTGGGCCATACTGGGTAGGGAAATTCATTTGGGCATTTTTTGGGCTTGGGGTGGGTTTGGATCAAATGTGATTTCCTCTTAATTATTTTCCTTTTCTTTTGAAATAAAAATAAAATTAATAAAAAATATACAAACATAGATTAATTCTTGATCAAATTATCCTAAATTATTAATTAATAATAATAATCACACACAATCAAATATTAAGCTAAAAGAAAATCACATAATTTTGAAACAACACACTAAAATGTTGAGTACGTTATTTTTGTGATTTTTTCAATTTTGTAAAACAACAACTAACCTAATTAATCCTAAATATAAATTAAACCCTATATTCAAATGCAACATATTTTTATATTTTTATCTATTTAAACAAAAATATGTAAGGATAAATGCAAATAATGATAGAAAATATCACAAAATTCACAAAATTGCACACAATAAAACAAACACTTTTTGTTTTGATTTTGTGGGAGTAATTCATGTGAGATAAAAATTACGTGCTCACGGGAAGGACCTTACAAGATTCACGATATCGTAGGAAAAGGAGCATACATGCTAGAAACAATGGATGGCAAGATATAATTACCTCACTTTGGAATGTCATTCACCTGAAGAGATACTATTTCTAAGAAATACCCACGGTCAGATATCCTCATTTTAAAATTTATTTTTGAATTATTATAATTTTACTAATGATTTTAGATGATAGACAAAAGGCTAACCCGTACTAAATGACGAATCACGACCTGCAATGTGGAAGAATATATATTTCCGGTCTAGGGTTATAACTATTCTGATAGAAATTCAGACGAATTAAGCAGTCTTCATCTATAATCGCATCTCCGAGTCCCGTATATTTTTTTCTTTTTAGGAAAATGACCAAATAAGAGGAGTAATCAAGTGCTCGAGACTTTAAACTTCAAAGCTCAAACATTGGGAACTATATGAATACATTAGACATATATGTAAAGAAGGCAAAGAAGATTAAGATATAATCAAAGTTCAAGTAAAAAATACGAAAAGTCTACTCATTGAATGATTCAAGTACAGAGCAAAGTTACGAGCCAATAACATAAAGCGAAAGAAAATCTTATCATGGTTAGATTTAAGGCAATGTATAGAAACGGATTATGAATAAAACCCTCGTATCTTATTTTTTGAAATTTGTTGTACAGAAAACTGGTACATAAAGGTGATAGAACTTATTTAAATGTATGTAAGATGTTATTGAGAAAGTTCAAATAAATACTTTATCAAAATTATTTCAAGAAAAATGTGTGTTCCTATTTTTTTATCGTACATTTACACCATAATGAAGTTGAGATGTCTTCTTCATTAAGTGTTGAATATAAAAAGGCCCTCTTTTATAAAATTTATGTTTGATTTAAACATTCATTAAGTTAAGAAAGCTTTTTATGAAATAAAAGTGAAAATTATTCAATAAGTCCTTGAATATAAATGCAACAATAAGTAAAATAGAAGTTTAAAATAACTAAAGTGAAAATAGAAAGCTTCTTAATATTGAAAAATTTAGACTAAGTATGAACTTATTCATGAAATATGAGTCTCTTATACAAAACGCCCAAAAAAGTTCTGGGGACTTGATATTTCCAACAAACCCTCAAATGGGACCAAGGGCTATAACCACATTCTACCAAAAAAGAAAAAAAAAAGGGAGTCACATATCATAAACTTGTCACTGGGGAGTTGAAGAAGGAACCAAAGCAGGGTCACCAGCAGCAATAGATTCAAGTTGACTTGAAGGAGTTGGAATACTCATCGTATCCATATCATCTTCAATATGTTCAGAAGTTTCAGTCACAGGAGAGGGAAAATCTTGGCCTTGCTGAGTCTTTTTGATAGCTTCTCTTATTTCAGCTAATTTAGACTCCAAGGTAAAGTTCTCTTGGCTAACTTTCACAGGGGTATCATGGCGAGTATTTAAAAATGCCGAACTCACTTAAATTGCGGTCTTATCCTCAAAAATCTCGTAATCTTTCTGCCATTCACCAATTTCACCTTTAAGTTTCTCATTCCCAGCCAAGGCAGAATCGTAAGAAGTTTGAAGAGAAGCACGTGAACTATCTAAGAAACGAACTTTATCATAAGACTTCCCAAGGTCTTCTTGAGTCTGATTCTGAGTTTGCCCAAGTTCACCGACATACACTTCTTTCTCACTTAAGAGAGCTTTCAACTCTCTTATCTCTTTACTAGCCTTGGAGAGTTTCTCGAAAAAAGATATTTCGAGGAGATTCTTATCTTTACCATCTTGGTTTGAGGAAGCTTTTTCAACCGCCAACTCTGAAGTTAAACCTTCAACTGCTGCTCTAAGGTGAACTTGCTCTCCTTTAATGCTTTCATGTCAATTTGAGGATTTCTTAGTATGCTCTCCGATTGTCTGCTTCAGTTTTATAATCATGCATTAAGTGCTCCATATGAGAAAGACTCTTCATCATTTCTGTGCCAATCAGATTGATCTGAAAAAGAACAAGAGAGGTAAGAACTCTAATTGAAGAAGGGTGAAATAAAGTGTAAAAAGGAATACCTATAAAGATGAATGCACTATCTCATTCATCAAAGTCAAAGAGTTGTGGCTCTCAAGTTTGGATCTCTGAACTGGTCCAATCAGAGGTTTCAACCACATATCAGCCCGACCTAATTTTCTCAAAAGGTTACCAATGGAAGGAACCTCGATGATAACTTCCTTCATATCTCGACCTCCACTTGAGGAACTAGCTTCAGTGTGATGAACAGTTGTAGGAGGAACGGTGGAATGATTTAAAATAGGCTGGGCTGGAGGACTCACAGCAACAGTCACAACTGGAAGAGAAAATGTCATAGGAGCAGACATGGGAAATGAGGCAAGGGGAAATTCATCAGAAACTGGACCTAAACTTTCATTACCAAACACACGAGCAAAAAGCTGGTCAATAAAATCACGAGCAGCTAGGGAGTATCATCATCGAAAATCACCAAGGAGGCTTCAACGGGCTCGGTAAGAGAAATAGAACGAGGGGCAGATGTTTTATCATCTGAAATAGTGCATCTTCTAGCTCGTGGCTTTTTTATCAAAGAACCCCTGTCTAATTCTTCTTCTTCTTCTTGAGAGTCTTGGTCAGCAAAAGCTTTCTTTTTCCATGAAGAACCCAAAATTATTTCTTGGGATCTTTCCAACGAAATTCTGGAAGCTACGAGGGCCTCAACACATATGCCTCGAATGGGAAACCCTGACAGAAAGAAGGCTCAAAATAATTTCTAAGGAAACAAGTAAATAGGAATGCAAGGGATTATAAAGGAAAGAAAAGCACTTACCGTGAGTTTCCACTTTCCAACTAAACCGATGAGAATGGTTTTCTTAAGATCTACCATCCATCGGAGCAACACTTAATATCTTTCCTACCCAACCACGAAAATTGGGAATCTCATCGACAATTCCCACGGTTGCTATAAAAGAAGAGGAAATTAAGAAAAATGTACATTACACTGAAGCTAAGGCAAGTATGAGAAAATTGAGAAAAAAGGTATGAGAAAGTTATAAAAAAGAAAACTCACATGCAAAATTCCACTTCTCAGGAAAAGGAACATTCTCTTGACCCACTAAACCAATAGTGAGGGCAACAACAAACCTGGCATACCAGCCACGATCGTTATCATCCTCTAGGATGACCAGAGCTATTTTGCTTGTCGCTACTAAAGTGAAAAATCGCTAATGAAAGAGTTTGGGAGAATAAAGATGAATTAAATGGAAGAAAGTAAAAGGCATACCAGCCATGTTGGCCAAATGCCTCAAACAAGCAACAACCCTCCACACGATGGGGCTAATCTGTCCTAAGCAAACATCGAAAAAGCGACAAAATTCGATGATAACAGGGTCAATAGGAGGCTTGAGATTCAATGTGAAAGGATATGTATATACAAAAGAAAACCTAGTAAAATAAGAAATGATTCTTTGGTTTGCATTGGGGACTATAGTGGGGAAATCATGACTCCAATGGCAATCGCTACGAACTACAGAAATCAGACCTTCAGTGATTTGAGTTGGGTAAATGTCAGCATGATCTAACAAAGACATAGAAGAAATTTGGTTTCTGATGGACTCTCTATCATTGTAAAAATATAGTTCAGCGAGAACAATTTCATTCACCAAAGGTTTACGAAGATTTTTAGTGGGTTCTTTAGTTCTAGATGAAGATCTTTGAGAGAGAGAACTTATGGTTCTAGAAGGTCGAGTAGAACTCGATGAAGGAATAGAGGGGCCTCGTGATGAAGAAGACCTTAAACTACAAAGTCTTCCCCCTCTCCTACTTCTAACAGGAGCAAGAGGAAGGTTATCAACGATGGGGACTCTTCTAGGGTTAGGGTTAGAAGAAGACATAGTAGTACGATGAAGAAGAAAACTAGAATTGAATACGCTAAACCTTTTGTGAAAAAGACAAAGATAAAAGGTTATATTTATAGTCAAAAGCAACCATCAAAGGAAAATGTGCAATGATGGAAACGTCATAATGAGAATTGTCATTGTGTAATTAGTGAAGCCTTAAAAAAACGCTGAAAGATTGTAGAGCCAACCAGGAGACGCCATGTATCACGGATATTAAATGGAAGTGACAGATGAAGCGTCAGTTCCAGAGAAAACTTCATGGCGGTAAATATTCCCGCTTTAATGAGATCCACTTCCCAAATATTCTATTGATGAATAAATGGCAAGTGGAAGGACTATCTGTATTGGGAAAAATTAATTTTATATATGAAATTTATTGTAAGATGATACGTCATGACACGTGGACCGGTCAAAGGATGATAGTTGGCAAAGAATAATCAAAAAGCTAGTAAACACAGTTAAGGAAGAATGCAGGATGAAGATACAGATAATCATGGAATGAATGACAATAACAAGAAGACAGAAGTTGTGGATAAAGAAGATAATGTAACTAGCTTAATGAATAGATAGGAACAATATGTATACATAGGCTGAAGTTAGATATAGGAAGGGGAAGCAAGGGGAGGGAATTCTTGTAATTGAATTCTAGTAAGTTTCTGTGCTGGTGATTAAAAATGACTTCTCATTTCACCAAAAAAAATAGAAAGGTAAATGCTCGAACCTCTTTATGATTGAAGAGAATGAATCTGATGGTAAATAAGGTATAGATACATATTATAGGGCATTAAATACGAAAAACGTTAGGGAATCTGTATTGAATCAAATATGATTACAAATTATAACGTTACATTAAATACCATTAATTGTCAATAATGACTCTATTATAGTAGAAACAAAACGTATTACCTAGAGATAGCTATAAAAAAAACTGATCATTTGTAAGAACATGAAAAATACTATTGGAATATATTGATTTACTTTGTTTTATGTTCAACTATTATTTATCAATTATTCATATTCTTATTTGATTATCAGTAGCCCGAGTTCTTCTAAAATAAGCATCGACTGAAATCCCAATTTGTGGTTAAACAATAGGAGTACATTAATTTTGGAGCATATACATGGAATCAAATGATTATACAAGAAGAGCGAAACCAAATTTTACTACAAATTATAAAACAAATACTAGAACCACATTCTGGAACCAGTGATTCTTTTATTTTAAGAAAACATCAACCAACTATAATAGTGAGTTCATGAATTCCTTTTTGCCAAATTCAAGTTTTCCTTTCACATAGAAGCCACAGAGCTGGGATTGACTCTGCTGCAAACATCACGAATTTCCAATTGAACGCCCGGTGAGGGAGGCAAGTTCCCCATCTTGATCATAGCAGCAGCAAAATCTCCAAGGAAAACAGCACCATTATTGCTGTAGGTTGTAACAATAGCAGCAGTGGTGGTATTCCCCGTCAAAACTTGATCCGAGAAAAGTATACCCTGGTTCCGGTTCAAGTCCTGGAAGTAAACTCTGTCGAACACTGCAGGAGTTCTATCCAGTCGTTGCAAGTTGGTGTCGTTCTGGGGGACGGAGCAGTTGCATTGAAGGCGTGCCGCTGGGTTAACGAAGTTGCTGTTGCACGCGACGACGCACCTGGTGAAACCGACCGTGTGGGCACCAGCTAGCGCCACCATTTCCCGGGCGTTAAAGTTTTTGTCATTAAATTTTCTTAATTGGACGGTTAGATTGTCGAACGGAGCTGGAAGCTGAGTTAAAGCACCAGTGAAATTGGCCGATCTTGCATCTCTTCTCCCTAGTGCAACGTTATAGCCTCGTCCTCCTAGCTGTCAAATATACAACAAACAAAATAAAATAGCGTAAAACGTAATCCACACAAATATCTGATATGGTAAAAGTCGTTCTTTATAAAACTCTTACATAAGATGAAACATGTGGAGTAATAATAACTGGTTATGAAAGTTATAATAAAGTAACTTGCTATCACATATTCATTGATCTTACGAAAAATCCTTAATACCATATGTATATATATATTCTGATAATGTATATTTAATTGCTTGGCCTAATAATTAATTTAATTTTAGGTTTAACAATTAATCTACTTAATTTTGTTGCAAAATTAGTCCTGATTGTCAATAATATATTCTGATAAATGTATATTTAATTGCTTGGCCTAATAATTCAATTTTAGGTTTAACAATTAATCTACTTATTTTTGTTGCAAAATTAGTCCTGATTGCCATATTATTGACATACCTAACTGTTGGTGGAAGTCAACTTTTAATCTAATAATATAAAATTGTTTTTCGCTGTCTTGTGTAGCGAACAGAAACTCTATACCCCGAAACCATTGGGGTGGAAATTTTGTGGCGGTAAATAATGAAAATTAATGAACTTACTTTAACAACAGAATCCCGAGCAGCAATAGCTAAGATGTCTGCGCAAGATACAGGTGTGTTGGGACAAGTATCTTTTACTCTTTGTTTAGCTTGTTCTATGACTTCAAAACCTCTGGCTGAGTTGTCGTTGGGTGGTGAGGTTTTTTCCCCTTGGAATGATCCAGGAATATCGTCTAGAAGAACTCCTCCATCGCAACCCTGTTAATAAAGATGTAGCTATTAGTCAACTGTAATCATCACTTCATGAGTAGAATATGTTTTATATTTTTACATGAACTAGGTTACGTGAACCTTAATCTTGCTTTATGGTTTATGAAAATGAAGTTTTATGGCTAGATAAACTGAAAGATGAAATGGAAGCTCAGTCATGATCGAGCATATATACATAGATAGTCAGAATGAGAATAACGCGCAAATGACAATATTCTAAATATATATATCAATATTCCTTATTTATCGGTTCCTAAAAAGAAACATAACTTTTTATTTTTGATAACAAGATAATTTAGAGCTATACAAATATTTGAAGTTCGAGAAGTGACAAGACACAAACAAGAAGCAGAATAGACTTTTCCAACTGCTCCACTAGTTGTACCCCCCCACCCCAACTGAGATCTATCATTATACTAGTTGTAATAGCAAACATTTCTCATAATATTATACTAAATTGATATGTACGTTTTTTGATTGATTAAACACTAGCTAGGACAACTTTTTATCATAATGAAAATAAATTGTTTTGACCTTATTTAGGTGCATGCACTTTAGGTTAATTATTATTGTGGTAGGGGCCTCGGGGCAGAGTTACAATCAGATCATTTAGATAACCTTCCCCCCGTAGACTCAACCACTCATAGCGAAACTTTTGGCTTCGACAGTTGTGGAACTAACTCCTTATATCCAGTTAAAGCTTTAAAGATTGATAAATTTCTGAAAAATTTTGGAAAAAAGAAACTGCCTTTTATTGATTCTTTTTCAGTTCTTTGTTGTGTTTTAAAGTAATTAAATACGGCAGAGAGAGTAAAGAATGCGAGAGCAGTAGAAAGTGTGAAGGAATTTACATCAACAAAGCAGTCATGGAAATGGAGACGAATGAGAGAAGCTCCCATGCGCCTTTCTCTATTAATTGCTCTGTTGACAACTGCTCGAACAGCCGAGAAGATGCATGCCGATGGAGATAATGGTTGAGTTAACTTGCTGTCTGAATTTTGCTCAGCATTATTATTTAGGGTTAAAATGCTGGCTGCTGACTCCAGCAGATCTAACCCTGGAGAAAGTGTTTGGGATCCCTTACTCATGGCCTCATAAGTGTTCCTATATATGGCAACACCTGCAAGTGCAAGAGCCACAAGGCTCAGTACAACGCTCAAATGACTCAAACGAAAAGCCATGACCTAATTGAATGAAATAAACTAAATGTTAGCAAAAGCTGTGGATGATTTTGCTTGTATATTTTTGCTTCTATTTATAGTGAGTTAAGACTAACAAATGTACGCAACGATTAGTCATCCTTCGGCTTTAAATAATTGCGAACACACAAACTCAAAATTGTTGTTTGGTGTGGAATTGACTTTCTCTTTCTTAATACTGTACATGATTTTCTCCTTCCATGTTCTAGCTGTGTATTATACGTGATACATAATACAAAATCTATTTTTTTCTCTATATATTAAGTTTTGAATCCAGATGGATTCAAAAACTTTATAAGGTCATAGGTTCAAACCCCACTAGCTACAAAAAAAAAAAAAAAACCGTTTCTGGAAATTCTACCTCCGCCACTGTTCCCTTTGCTATGTTTCTCCGATCTTTTTGTCTAAAAAATTCTAATATGCTCTTATTCTAATCAGAATCACTACTAATATCCTTTTATTCGTTTTTTTCTCTTTTGGAGTAAAAAGTAAAAAACTCTAGTTTACTTTTAATCGAGAATGACGGAGAAAATTCAAATTTGTTCTTTATTTAGTATGTGTTTGATCATATAGAATAATAAAGACATGAGTAAGCCAGTTTAGTTTGTATATATACGAGAGAGAGAAAAGGTAATTTAAAAAAGCGCACCATAATATGATTAAGGAATTAATTCTGAATCAATATACAGTGAATAATATGATTGGCAACAATCTACTCTTACTTTTTCCGCAAGATGTAGCCACGCACGCAATAGATATATGCTACAGGGATTGGTTAATTTGGTTTGACATTCGTATATAAGTACGTCATACTATGAGAAGAAAAGTCGTTCAGATACAAGTTTCAACTTAGAAAATAAGAATACCAGGCTCCTTTAGTTGAACAGATGAAATAATCAGTACATTAATTTCAGTCGGGATATATGATATGATTTCACATGCATGACTTTAGATTAATAACTATTAGAAAAAATTGGAAGCTAATAGCCGCCTGGAGCATTAGCTCTTTGCTTTAAGAAGTCTATGCCCCATATATATATATATATATATATATATATATATATATATATATATATATATATATATATATATATATATATATATATATATATATTTTTTTTTTTTTTTTTTTTTTTTTTACAGCTTGAAAAAGTTTAAATTTTTAAAGTGATGTTTTCTGTATTAAATAAACTTTTCTTACCACTGTATTAAAATTAGTAGAATCAATTGTAAATAGGAGTCCTCCTTTGCGTAAATTGTTCCAATAAAGTTTGAACCTATTTGATCTTTAGCATGGAGCTAAGGTTTATGTCTCCTTTATCATGTAATTTTATTGTATAGAATTAATACAGAGTAACGGTCCACGTCAAACCGTCCATTACGTAGGCTAGTATAAGTGCATAAACCGGGTTTAGACTTAGAAGAAAAACCACCGTATTAGTATTTCTTCTATCACCACTAATATATAATACGTGTGTCAATAAATGGTTACACTCTGATTTTACTAAAAAGATTTCATATAATTGAGATTGATATAGTACTAATATTGCTTCTACTTGCTTAATTAAAGAATAATTTCCATAAACTTAAGAAGTGTATGAAAATATAAAAAACATTAGTTTATCAAATAAAAACTTGGAACTTACTGAATATAAACTGTAACTAAAGAAAATGGCATGGTCATTCTTAGTGATTAATTAGTTAAATATTGTAACAAATTTTAAAACAAAACTTAAAGAGCTACACTTGAAATTTTAATTTGAATATAACGAAGCACAACATTTACTAATTTGGTTAAAAGTTTAGTTAACTTTTGTAGGTAAAATTTAAAAACTCAAAGAAAATTTTCTTATCAAGCATGGAATCTTTATCTTGTCCCCTGCATTTTTAAAAAAAGAAAAAGACAGCTGGCTCCTCTGCTGTTAATGACTACTATGCGCCTGGGGGTAAATAATCAAGGATTAAAAAACTTATTGGAGCTTTATGAGGTATGAAGGAAAAGGTGGTCTAATTAATTGAAAATTTCTATTCTTAATCGGTGATTCAAGGCATGGAAATGAAAAATCTTTTAGTAAAGAGCATTTTATCCTCTTGGTTGAACTCCACCTAGTGAGAATTTTATATTAGTCGAATTGCTGAATTTTGAATATCGAACAAATTTGAAGAAATTTTATTGGAGTGACTATATCATATGAGGGTGGCTTAAGCGTGCTTATACTAGTCAAGTTTTTAAATATTTTTTAATCAAATTACCAATTTATTGACTAGAAGCTTGAACTAGTCAATTGAATTTGAAAGAATTACAGTGAAATACACATGACTTCACACCATAACAAAAAATAACTCATATTTTTAAGTTTTACCCTACTTAGCCCACACTGTATATATTTTGAAAGCACTTGTATAACTTTTCTACATTATTTATTTCCTTATTCTACTTCTTATAGTGCATCAAAAAATATATATTTACGGACTCAAACTGAATGCAGAGAATGAGTGAGCGAAACAAAACCAATAAGGCAAATCAAGAAATGAATCATATTTACAGCAGAAAATTATTCGAGACAGTATCTTTTGACAGGTAACATATGTCTTTATTTTTACGAGTGTCTTGAAAGTTACTTGGAATTGTTATTTGTCCTGGTCCTAGTACTAAAAAATTGATTAGTCAGGCACGTATAATACATGGTAGGATTTCTATAGTAAGTAGTTAGCTTTCCTATTTTATGTTACATGGTGTACTCGATCAATTTCAAGGCGATCACCTTCCCTTGCTACAACTTTAGGTACAGGGAATTGTGTCATAGTCTAGTTGCCACATTTACTATCACGATACTCTTAGTGTGTCATAGTCTAGTTACATTTTGCATTTTAATATGAAATATAATATAAAGAGATGAAAAATATGGAATAAGTACTGCTGATTCTTGCACAGAAAATATAGAGAGATTTAATTTCTACATAACCTGCTACATCATGTAAAATACACCTGTAGTATAATTTTTTTTTTTTTTGGCAATGTCAAGTTCCGTTCAATGCTTTAAAATTGTAGAAAACTATGCAATAATATACACACTTCAAATATATAATGTCTGGTTGCAGCTGAAACGCAATGGAGGAGACATGATGTAACGAGAGAGACAAAAAATATTCCAATAGCACCCATTTTTGTAAAGAAAAAGATCTCTTTGCTTTTTCTTTCTTTGTAAACTTCTTGATGTTGTTATTCTGGATTTTGGAAGCATATATGTAAGTCATGTATATATAGATTTGTATAGGATATTTGGTTGAATTGGTGAAATAAAAAAATAAAGGGATAATGCTGAAGAGGAAAGCGAAATAGATTGATTCTAAGCTATCTTTGGTTAGACCAACTGTAGTTGTAGAACAAACTTTGGAGTGGTGTCAAGGAATACATATATATTGTATACTTAGTAATTTTTACATGCAAAATTTTGTTTTCTCTAGACTTTTGCTTCTTCATGAATCATGATCATGAGGTTAGATTAATAAAGGCTTCATAGACAACTAACTTACTATAGGCATGATTTTGATAGTCTTCTATATAATTCTTATATGATAATTTCTTAGCTTTAGCTTTGGTTATAAGAATCTTTTTATATTATTTATTGGTGTCCATCTTTTTCTTTTTTTGATCTGTACTGGTGTACTTTATAATTTTTTTTTATAAAAAATATAATTATAATTTATCTTCTTTTGCAGAATGAGGATGAATGAACCAACATAGCTGACAATATGGTTCATCTAATGCTCAAGATACTAGAAGAAGACTTACTTTTGGGTTGTTATTAGATTAGAAATTATGACCTGGTAGATGCTCTTATTTTTATTTTTAAGTAAGAACATGTGTTTTAGTAGTATTTAATTTTTGAAAGTATGTAAATATTTAGTGCATCATTTGTGTTGACCTTTTCAAATATGTATCATATATTAATTTATATTGTGATACTTCAAAAGAAAATGTGATTTGTGTATATAGCAACTACACATTTATTATCGCTAGTTGTATAA
The DNA here is from genome assembly GCA_032618575.1 of Nicotiana noctiflora. Lineage (NCBI taxonomy): Eukaryota > Viridiplantae > Streptophyta > Magnoliopsida > Solanales > Solanaceae > Nicotiana > Nicotiana noctiflora. Next base: position 89,950 of record JASVEL010013047.1, read on the forward strand.
TAAAAAATATAATATTATTGGCAAAAAGTGATTTATGCCCACAACAATACCTATTGCAAAAAGCCTTTATAACAGATTATTAACTATTTTCCTGCTAATTTTTCGCCACAAGTAGTATTGTTGCGAAAATAATAATTTATCGCAACAATCATTTTTGTTGCTAAATATTTTTATAAGCCACAAATGTATAATTAAAATATAATATATGGCAATAATATTTCTTGTTGCGTTAAGTCATCTTTTGGCAATGACAATTTTTGTTGTTGCAAAAACTTTTCCCATCAGCATTTATTGCAACAGCATGCAACAACTTTATTGTTGTTGCCAAAAGTACTTTTCGCAACAATATCAAATATATGGCAACGAAAAAATTTGTTGCAAATTCCACACTTTCTTGTAGTGTATTCAAAATTTATGTTCTTACAACCATTGCTTTTAAAAAATATGGAGTTAATTATTTGTTCTCACAACCATGGCTTTCTCTCTCTTCTTCTCACATCTTTTACATATGATTCAAGGGACCGTGTATTTTCTGCTTATCCTCTTATGTCACATGCTTGTAATATAAGAAAATTGAAGAGTAGAAGTCCACCATTGACGACCATTCAAAGCTTTGGTTTTGAATTTTTTTTTTGAATTTGTTAGTTGTTTGGATTGGATGTTGCTCCACTTGATTGAAAATATCAAAATGAGTTCAAAATTTAAATTTGAAGTGATTTGGAGTAGATTTGGGTTAAATTTAATAAAAAACGCAAGGAAGAACACGAAGTCAGTTTTTTATATAATTATGTATAATCTTGTATAATAGTGTATATGAGTGTATAAACACACCTTATACACTATTATACATTTTTATACACATTTATACAAGCGTCTGTAGATGAACTTCTTTCACGATTTTTAGTTGTAATTTTTGTTCAAAACTAGTTCAAATCTCTATTAAATGACTTCAAATTTTATATACAATCTCCTTATACTATTAACAAGTCTAAATGACACCCACTCCAAATTTCTCATAAAATCAAATTCAAAATTTAAACCCACATATTTAAGCTTGTTAAAAATTTAATTTTCACCATCCAAATGAATTTAGTTTGTTAAAATTAATATTTGAGTCACAATTACTATTCGAAAATTAATTTAAAAGTTTGAGGAATCTTTTTTAAAAGTTAAATAGTGATTCTAAAAACCTATTAGAGTTGAATGTTAAATCTTATCATATTATTTTTGAGTTAGTTATTTGTATATTAAAATATGAGCTATAAAATTAATAAGTATAAAGCTCAATTATTCTAATATAAAATTTTCCCTTAATTTTAGATATTTACGTGAGAGATACAATAAATCGTGGAACATGAACTCACTCACTCTCGGAGGGAAGGAGTACGGGGATGATAGCTGACAAAGAGTAATTTGGTGGAACCTTGTGATTATTCTTTGTCGTTTTTTTTCTTTTCACTTTTTGTGTTTGTCCTTTTCTGTGATTGTTTTCTTCCTTTTTATCTTTTTTGAATAGTAAGTGAGAAAATGGGAATGACAGTCAGATAAATACGAAAAATTTGCAGCAATATGTCAAACGGCCAAATCGTCCAAACAATTTTTTTGTCAAACAAGTCTATGTTCAAGAATTTTAAATAAGCACATGGCCGGCCAGAGGAGGAGGCCACTAAGGCCTTTGTTTAGGCCCCAGCTTTTGCGGGGCCTCGTTTTCGAACAATAGTATATTTATATGGTATTTTTCTTAAGAAATAATAAATACTAGTATGATATAAGAACTTTAAAAAAATTATTAAAAAAAAAAGTAAACCTTTGAAATAGCGCTTAATATTTTTTAAAAGTTAGGTAATGACAATAACTCATTTACATCCTTACCTTCCTCTAAATGTAAATTATTCGGGTCATTTACGTTTAAGGAAATTACCCAAATTTTGCTTCTCATTTGTTTTCTCTCTACTGCCAAAATCAAGCTTGCCTCTTTTTGTGATTAATCGAGACCGGGACGTGACAGGCCAGGGTCGAACCATGCCATACTGGTTCAGAACACGAAGTTAAATAGCCGAGCTCGTGACTTAAGGACTGATCGAGATCAAGACCTAGACTGAGCGAGATAGAGATCGGGCAAGATCGAGGGAAGACTGACGAGCCAAATAATGAACATCTAAGATATATGTGATCGAGCGTGGATTATGGCGGGAATCTCGGCACGTATCAAGAAGAGGTCGATTAATCAGCTAATCATGGGATTCTTACATATTTAAGATTGTATTAAGGGTAGGACTCCCCTACTATAATCATTTGTAAAGGGGGGGATTCACGTTACAAAAGCAATGTATTCTGTTTCTCTTACGCTCTCAATATTTCTGTTACTTTGTTATATTTTCCGGCGAAATATTCATTTGATTCGAGGGTAACCTAACTCGAGGATCAAAGCTATACGTTTCATTTGGTTCGCTTTATTTATATTTGTAGTTAATTTCAATATCAATTTACGTTTCTCTCAGTTTGCGCTAAGTAATTACATGTCCTTAAAACCACAATATAAATTCAGTTGTTAACTATTTTCAAGGTAAATAATTTGGCACCCACCGTGGGGCTAAGGATAATAGTGATTGCTTGGTACAAATTATTCTAACACTCATTATTTTTCGTTTGTTATTTGAGGTATCTTTGCTTACATGATTAAAAAAATATCAAATACTCAGTCAGCACCACAAGACATTGCAATGATCTCAGCCACCAAAGCGAGAATGAGAACATTGCACCAGGAAATGTCGTACCCCCTGCCGGCCTCGATAAAATTTCGCCTATAGATACAATTGATGTAAGTTCGCATGTGGAAGTTTGGTCGTTGATCCCAAAAGAAGCGTTCATGGGGGTACATGATCAGCTACTCAGAATGCACATGGCGGTGAAGATGGCGGGGTCAACATGCGGGTAATCTTCAAAATGTTGCAAACCTAACATGCAGCAATAGCTCAACTCCAAAATCAGAATCACACATCGCGCATGTTCAAACCTGAGCCATCCCAGGAAATCATACACAGGGTCAAATTGACTTCAAAGAGGTCAGACAAGGAGGAATCAGAGACTATCATTAAATGCTCGAAGAACTGACAAAGTGAATCGAGATAGGGAAAAAAGATCAAGGAAAATGACAAGAAGGTAGGAACCTACAATTCAAGGTCAACCAGATCCCGGGGGCTCCACTAATATTGAAAGGTCCAGATTCCAAAAAGTTATACAAAAACTTTTCCCTCTGAGTGCAGCTCCGAAGCCGACACCCAAGAAGTTTTGTATGCCCGAGATTCTAAAGATAATGGGACGGATGATCCAAACTGAACACATCACTTCTTACATGTGTGCTATCAAAGGAAATAACTTGCAAGATGATGAGACCAAATATGTCTTGTGGAAAAAATTTGGGGATACTTTGTCGAAGGGTACTATGATATGGCGTCATAATTTACCGACTAATTCTATTGAATCATTTTCTATGCTTGCGTATTCCTATGTAAAGTCACACACCGGGGCTATTAAGGCCGCAATAAGAAAGTCGGACCTTTTCAAGGTAAGGTAGAAGGCCAACGAGATGCTCAGAAAGTTCGTATCTCGATTCCAAATGGAATGAATAGATTTTCCACCAGTCACGGACGATTGGGTCGTTCAATCTTTCACTCATGGTCTTAACAATTCAAGTTCAGTAGCTTCACAATAGTTAAAGCAGAATTTGATCACTTACCCAGCTGTCAATTGGACTGATGTACACAATCGGTACCAATCAAAGATCAGGGTCGAGGATGATCAACTAGGAGCTCTTTATGGGCCCGTTTTTCCTAACAGGCTCATGGATAGAATCAAGAGAGATATCGACTGAGAATTGAGGTAAAAAAAAGATCTTTATCAACCGTAAAATGGGGATCGTAGAGACAACAGATTTGCGCGAAATTCTGCATGGAATGAGAGCAGAAATGATCGAGGTCAAAGTTCACTGGACTTGGTACTGAGGAAGGTAACATTAAACATAGGAAATACAAATGAATGTACTGAGGAAGGTGACATTAAACATACGAAATAGCCCGGGGACTTCAGTAGCATCATTTTACTCAACCTTGTTAAGTCGAGGGGGAGCAATATCTTCATCGAATAACCGTGACAATGAAGTAGTCTCTTTTTATGGAATGTTTTTTGAAGTCTTATCCATTTTGATGAATGAAGAAGAATGAAACTGAGGAGGAGCAATTGATATTTTGTGATGAAGCAATTGTAGAAACTTAGAGATATGAAAATACAAAGCTCTAAGGAAGGAAAAGGATTTTGGAGATTAGAGTGAAGAAGATTTATAATTAAAGTTTGAAAAATGAATAAAGATAAATTTATAGTTTGAGATACGATTCAAAACCGGTAGTGGCCGACTGTCGACTGGCACGCATTAAATGCTTGGGAAACTATACCGCAAAGACGTTTTGATTACCTCTGTTGCTTATACCATGATAAATATCAAAGGCTCAAATTATTTTTTGTCATTGCTCTCCAAAAAATGAGGGCACTATCTGTATACGGCAAATCGGGCTTGCCGCTTTTGTGATTAATCGAGACCAAAACACGACAAGCCATGGTCAACCCTATGTCATACCGGACCAGGACATGAAGTTAAATGGACAAGCTCGTGACTCAGGGACTGATCGAGATCGCGACCATCCATGATCGAGATCGAGCGAGATAGATATCGAGGGAAGCCCGTCGATCCAAATAACGGAAAGACAAGATATCCGCGATCGAGCGTGAATCACGGCGGCAAACTCGGCATGTATCAAGAAAAGGATGATTAATCAGCTAATACTGAGATTTCTTACCATATCTAAAATTGTATTAAGGGTAGGACTCCCCTATTATATAAATGGGTCTGATCATTTGTAAAGTGGGATATTCGCGTTACATAAGCAATATATTCTCTGTCTCTTAAGCTCTTAATAATTCTATTACTTTGTTCATATTTTCCGGCGAAATATTCATTTGATTCGAGGGCAACCTAGCTCAAGGACAAAGCTATACTTTTCATTTGGGTTTCTTCATTTATATTTATAGTTAATTTCAATATCAATTTACGTTTTCTCTCGGTTTGTACTAAGTAAATCATGTGTCCTTAAAAATATAATATAAATTCAATTGTTATCTGTTTTTGTTTAAACAGTCTCTTTGTCCAAGTATGCTATTATTCGGTAAAATACAAGACCTATAGTGCGTTGCTCATTTTTAGTTACATATTCTATTTTACTATTTCAAGCATTTGCAACAAGCAAATTGAATTGGTAAAACTTTGTTTTAATATAACTAAAGTTATCAAAGTCAAGAATCAAGTTCAATTATTCTAATATTATTCTATTGCCTCTTCTTTTAATCTATACATTAATATTTCTATATTTAATTCATAAGTATATATTATCTTTTATATTTTTCTTATCTTCGATCAATAATGTATCGAGAAATATTAAATGGATTGTATGTATATCCTAGCTAGAGGTGAATTTAGGATTTGAACATCATGGATGCACTACTAATTTTTTAAGTAAAATTGATGTTGATAATAATGTCAAGTTATGTGAAAAAATTAAAATCAGTGGAGATTACTTGTTACTATATTGCAAATTAAGTGCAAGAAAATAACAAAAGTCCTAGAGAATATAGCTTTTAATCAATGAATTGCTTGTATGTCCAAAATATAAAATAAAAACTTTATCTAGTTGATAAAGTTTTGGAGGAAAAAATCCAATAATTGCAATGAAATTAACATATATATGACTCTACGATTTGTAACTTAAATTTATAATCACGTAAACTATTTATAGTGATCAAGATATAGGAATAAACACTAATTTAATAGAAGCAATAGCTAATTTCTAAACTTTTGTCGTTTAATGAAGCTTTTGGGAAATAAAGTTCAATCGGAGTCAAGCAAATTAGAAAAACAAACATAAATAGAAAAGGAAAAAAAGGCTCGGAAAAGAAAGAGAAAAAAAAAAGGAGGAATGGAATTATTTTGAGAAAGCTCAATTGTGGATCTGATGAAGTAACGAAGATAAAGAATTCAGAAAACAAAGGAAAAAGCGATTTTTTTGTTTCAAAAGTAGAATGCTAAAAGAAAAAGAAAATTGAGAAAAAGATTAGTCATTTCGCAGAAGTTCTAAGAAATACACTAAGCATTAAGGCACCTAGCATCCGAGAGAAAAATAAAAGGGACCCACCATCTTTTTTCACCATAGGTTCACAGTCCTGTGATGATCCGACTCGTTGTCACGTGTGTTACTCCCCTTTTTCTCTCTTATGGTGATGCTTCATGTTTGTATATCGGTATTTGAGTTGATCAGGGGTAATTGAATTGGTTTTGGTTGAAAATAAGGCACACAGCCTCGTAGAAGGATGCTTGTTTTAGAAAAATCAATCGGAAGTTGACTATATGGTTAGAAGGCTCGGATGTGAATTCTGGTGATTCAGATAGCTTCGGGGAATGATTTATGACTCGGGAGAGCGATCGAAATTTAATTTGGAGGTCCGGTGTAGAAATAGGCTTGACTTGACGAAGTTGGAATTTTGGTGAAATCCGGTTGACATGTGATATTTTGATCCGCGAGTCGGAATGGAATTCGAGAGTTGCAATAGCTTCGCTAGGTGAGTTTGGATATGTCTGCAAATTTTCAGGTCATTCCGACATCATTCGGACGGGTTTTTGATTGGATGTGAGATTTGAAAGTTTTAAGAAAAATTAGACTTTGATTTGATGATAAATGAAGATTTTGATGTTAACGTTAGCGTTTTTATGATTCGAGCAAGTTTGAATAATGTGTTAGGTCATGTTTTTGCTTTTGGTTGAGGTTCCGGAGGCCTCGGGGTGATTTCGGATGGTTAAACAGGGAGAATTTCAATTATTGCTTGAATTGAGAGTTCTGTTTCTGTTGTTTCCATATCTGCGGAAAAAGGACCGCAGAAGCGATTCCGCAGATACGGTTGGCTAGCCGCAAAATCGGTGCAAGAGGGGGCCAAGGGAATTCCGCAGAAGCAGATTTTTGACCGCGTAGGCGGGGCCACAGAAGCGGACATATGATCGCAGAAGCGGTCTGGGGAGGCCGCCTATGCGGAGTTTTTGATCGTAGAAGCAAACCCCGAGATTTTTAAGTGGGATCACAAAAGCGGTCTATTTTGCACAGAAGTGATACCGCATGTGCGGTCAATAGACCGCGGAAGTGAAAATCGCTAAAAATATTTGGGGCTTCGAACTAAGAGAAGAAATGGGCGATTTTGAAGAGAAAATTGGGGATTATCATCAGGTAAGGACTCTTGGACCTAAATTATGTCACTATATTGATAAAACATGGATTTAATCTTTGAAAATGGAGTAATCAAGGTGTAAAAATGGAGGATTTTGCTTGATGCCTAAGAAATAGAAAATTGATGATTTGAATGGGCAAATGAACTCCGATTTTGTTAAATTTTATATGTATGGAGTCGTGGCGAGACGAGGATTCTAAAAATATGGATTTCATAATTTTTCGAGAAGTGGGCCCGGAGCTCGGGTTTTGCTAGTTTCGAGATTTTTCATAAATTTCGATTGTTTTCGATTGGGTGTTGTTCTATTAGCCTATTTTGATATATTTGTACTGATTTGGGCTAGTTTCAGTGCACGTGGAGGCCAGTTTAAGAAGCAAAGGCATCGCGGGCTAGAGTTTTCACCGGATCGAGGTGGGTAATACTTGTAAATGATGTCTTGAGTGTTTGTAAACCCGGATTTGCACATCCTAGTGCTGTATTGCGGTGATTTTTACGCTGGATTACGGGCGTGGGGTAGATAACCATTGGGATTGTGACTTGGTCTGTCCAGTTTAATAAAAATACTACCTAATTGCTTGAAACTGAATTGACACCCTAATAAAGATATTAATTATCATGTTTTGGGCTTCGTGCCAAATATTTGAATCCTTCAGGGATTAGTATCACTGTCTTGGAAATATTATGCATATTTTATCTCAGTCTAAGGTTTAAAATGATATTTTGCTAATCAGTATTTTTATAAGATTTGAAAACTTAAACGAGGCTTTGATGACATTTTAGCTGTGAGCTGTTATGATACTGTTGCCCAAGGGACTTATATGCATTTATGACTATGCATGGATCGGACTGCACGCTCCAGCAAGTGTGATATTGATATTGTGTTTGGGTTGTAGGTGCCCCTCCGGAGTCTAAACCCCCACAGTGAGCACGGGCGCCTCAACATGGATCGGGCTGTATGCCACAATTTCATATGCATTGCATTGCATACATACATTGGCTTTACTTGTACTGCGTGGCATGACATTTAGCACTTATACATTACTGGCATACATGTGTTATCTGCCTTATTGACCAGTTACCCTGGTGGAAATTGTTAAGGAGTGTTGAGCCTAAGGGGCTAATTTGAGTCTAGACTTGCACTATTTGAGGTTGTACCCAGGTATTGAGCTATTATTATGAAAGGAAAATATGTTAAAAATAGATTTCTAAATAATCTACTCACATTTATTAAAAAGGAATACCCTGAAAGTGTGTTTTAGTTTAAAAGATGATTTTGTATAATTATAGTATAAGGTAGAGCTTTGTGTGGTTTTCTTTCCCTCAACATTATTACTGATGAGTTGGAAGTACTCACTCGACTCCCTGCACCATGTGTGCAGATTCAAGTACTTGGAAGCTTAGCTGAGCTTGGGGCTGGTCTAGAGCTCCATTTGGGATCGTCAAGATAGCTGCCTAGCATCCGCAGGACCCGACACTCCCCATTTTACTCTGTTATTTTGTTTATTCTGCATACTCTCAGACTTGTAGAGTTACATATAATATGGTATTGACATTCTGATAGAAGCTCTTGGCTCGTGAATCTAGATCTTTGGGAAGTTACGTGGTTTTCGTGAGATTTCATGACATTTTTATAGCTATTAGCTTATTTGATTTTCTTCACTGTTAATGACTTAAAATAAATAATTTTGAGCTCTAAGATCGGGTTGAGAGTGTATTTGGTCGGGCTTGCCTAGCCATTGGGTTGGGTGCCATCACGACCGAGATTGGGGTCGTGACAAGTTGGTATCAGAGTTTAGCTTACTAGGCCTCATGAGTCTTGAGCCGGTTAGTAGTGTCTCGCGAATCGGTACGGAGACGTCTGTATTTATCCTCGGGAGGCTGCATACCTTTTAGGAAACACTTTACATTCTTTGAATTCTTATCGTGCGTACTTGATTTTTCTTGAGATATAATTCTTGAAATTCCTTCCACAAGTTGTATGCGCACTCGAGCGCTTAGTATTATATTTGCCTTGATGGCTTGTGATTCCCCGATCGAGGGCCGAGATATGATCTCCGTGAGTTCATGTTGGGCCAGTCGGGAGGACTTGAGGCCGGATCTTTGCCTATGGCTTGAGCAGCGAGGTGCTATTTTTATGAGATGGTATTATGAAATTTATATGATTGGTATTTTCCCTAATTGTGGAAACAGCAGCTTGATAATGGATGAGCTATTAGGTGTTCGATTCTTATTGTGATTCGTTGTATGTCCCCGAGCTATGGGCGTGGTAAATATTTATCATATCTCCTAGTTGGAAGGTAAAGTGCCTTACGTGTAGTAGAATGTGTTTAGACTCAGGAAGACTAAAGTGATTGTGCTATGTGTATCCTAGTGGAAGGTATTGTACTGGAATGCTAAATTGAGGCAAAGCAGGTGGGTTATCTCTTGCGGGGTGTCCTTAGGTGGGTTGATTCTTATGTGTAATTAAAAAGTATTTGATATGTGTTATGATTCGGGTAGGTGCAACGCATGTCCGTGTATCAATTTTGATAATATAATTTGTGTAGTATTGAGATTAATATTGTGGATATACATTGCGATGTCTTGTCGAGTTGTGGACGTATTGTTAGGA